>BQNB010002552.1:0-49399 GCA_026074375.1 Tanacetum coccineum
TTAACTAAATAAGCACTTGTGGTGTAAAAAAAAATCTCACAGTTTCAAGTTAATTTAGAAAACTTTTGAAAAACAATATTAAACCTCAAAAACTTTTGAAACAGCTTTAAATAAGCTTAAAACTTAAGCTTAAACCTATTTTGATGACCTCAACCCAAACACACAACCATTTTGACCCGTTTTCCAAGTTATCCCAAACACCCCTTAAGTCTAACTGTCCCAACCTATTTGTACTTTAAAAACTATTTTAAAAACTAAAACAGCTAAAACCTTTTATCTACTCACACTATTTTTCACCTAATTAAGCTACTTTAAAACTAAAACCTACAGCTTAAGTGTAAAAATAAGCTAGTTTCTTAGCTAGCTACTTACACTTATTTTGACAGCATTAAAGAAAATGAGAAATTCAACAATAACTAAGTAAAGAAAACTTAAAACAGATAAAAGACAACTAATTAAGCATGCTTGAGTATTAATGAACACTAATGAGAATCAATAAGCTAATCTAACTAAGCTAAATTTACTCTAATTTTAGAAATAAGAAGTGAGACCTTTACTTTGTAGTCTCAGGCTACTAGGCTGCTCTTTCTGAGTGAGCAGCCTTAATTCAAGTCCCTAATGGCTACCTTAGCCTCTAAACCAGCTTAAAAGCTCAATAAGCTCTTTGTAGCTTATTACTCCAAATAGCTTCAACAATGAATCAAACAGCCTCAAGTAATCATGTTTTGCTTATCAATGAACAAAAGAGATGGAAGAGATACTTTTTAACCAAAATTTGACTTATATTGAGCTTAAAAACAGCATAAGCTCAAAAGAGCTTATGAGAGCTTATGAAAGTAAAAACAGCTTAATTTTGAAATTAAAGCACAAAGAAACTTTAAAACTGAATTTTATTACTCAAAGAAGTAAAGTACAAGCTAAAGGAACAAAGGTACAAGTGATTAAAGCTGAATTTTAAAGACTTAAAAGAAAATGCTTAAAAGTACACGAAAACTTACAAACTGAAAATTAAACTAGCTAACTACTTATCTTTCTTTCTCTTTTATAGATGTCCCGCTTCTTTGCATTGTGTTTGTTGTGTTTGTTTGGTAGAAAAAAAAAAAAAGGAAAAAAAAAAAAAGAAAAGGAAGCAAACCAAAAAAACCAATCTTGACCTTAATCCTGCTTGGAGTTGTTAGGTGATCATCAAAACCTCGAAAAACCTTGGGGAGTTGTGGGATTGCCAAACTTGCAATCTTACAGCTGGAAACTAGTGGAGGGGGAGGGAAATGTTTATCTCATGGAGGTGGTTGGGTTCAGGAAAAGGAAGGTGTTAACCCGTGAGTTGGTTGGGATTGAAAATGGCGGGAAACAAAGGGTTATAGAGGTTGGGGGTGACAGGGCACAAGTTTATGGAGTTGGCAAGGTTGGTCCTCCAAAGTGTTATGTTACTTTGCACCGTACGTCCTTGTGGTTAAATAACTTTGGGGACTTGGCAGGAATAGTCCCCAAAAGTTATAAGACAATTTGCACACATGGCCTTGGTGTATAAAAGTCTTTGGACTTGGCAGGAATGCCCCTTGGAGTACAACTTTGCCAATTTGGCAGTTTTCACCCTTCTCTTCTTTTCTTACTTTTTTCCATCATTAAAACAAGTTAGATTTTTGGCAATTTTAATAACCCTAAACTTATTTTTCTTCCATGTTACTTTTGGATTTGTCGGGGTTGACTTGTGACTTTTAGCTTGGCTTGGACGTTGACTTTATCTTTTCCCTTGCTTTTCCATACCGAGTCGGTTTGTCGTTTAGCTATCATTTTTCGTCCTTTTTCTAGATATCCGTTCCTGGCACAAAACAATTAGCAAAACAAGCCGTAGATTTGGCATTTAAAATCCGTTTTTGGTTATTTAGCTCGTTTTAAAGGTAAAAGGTATGAGTAATTAAGCACATAACCAAAATATCCTAAGAAAACACCTTTGTCGATTTAGGGTCAAATTTTGTAAGTATCCTTTGGTATAAAAAAATGAAACAATTACAACCAAAAAAATCTTTAGAAGTAATCTAAGTTGGGCTTACAACCATTGAAAAGCTCATAAGAGTTTTTTTTGAGGAAAGGTCTAATAAAAGCCCCTATTAAGAAATGTACTGGAGTGACAACGCATTACACCCAAAACTTTTTGAAGGAATTGATTGTTCATTTAGCAATGTTCTAGTCATTTCTTGTAAGGTTCTATTCTTACGTTCTACTACCCTATTTGAGTGAGAGTATACGCGAGAAAGCCGAAAAATTATGAGTAATCCATTAGCATCACAAATCACATAAAAGCTCTGAATTTACTTCATATCAAATTCCTACCATGATCTGTACGGAATTGAATAATGGGCAACCTCTTTTGGATTTGAAATCTTTTTATACTTAAGAATTTCAAAATGATCAAAAGCTTATTTTTTATGTTTTTAAAAATCTTGTCTAAGTGTAATCTTGAATAGTCCGTCAACAAAGAACCAAATGTAGAAGCTGCCTCCGTAACTGTTGAACGGGGACCGACCCCCCCCCGAAAAAAACCCCCCAAACAAGTCCATATGCAAAAGTTCTAGATATATAGAAGTAATAACCTTGTTTTTAGCCTTATGGCCTTTCATTACTTTTTTTCCAAACGTTGCACAGAGTCGCAAAAGTGTTTTTCAAATATTAGTTTTGGTAAGTATTTCTAACAAGGCTCTTAGATGAATAACGATTAGTATAAGTCGCATATAGCGTGACCCAATCTTCGATACCATAAGTCGAAGTATCATCTATAGAGTTAGAACAAAGGGCGTCATTTGGTTGATCCCCATTTCATAATGTTAAATGCTATTTTGTCCTAATTCCTTTTTCCTATGGTTTATGTCCGTTTTTAATTATTTTGCTACCGGTATTCACTAAATAGTACATTGCACTTTTTATCCGCAAATTTACCTATGCTTAAGAAGATTAAAACTGAGATTTTCTACTGACGTACATCATTGATGTGAGAGAGTTAGGAGAAATTGAACCTTTGCGATGATCTTGCTTTTCGTTTTACACTACCAAACAACACGTTACCACCATCCAAAAGTTTTATAGGATGAGAAGAGATCTTTGTTTCTCGTCATATGTCTAGTACAACTGCTATCTTGGATCCATTCATCCGGGTCAAGTTTCACCTTTTGATGTACCTAGATGCATTAAATAACTCAAGCATTTGGTCCCCAATATCTCATGGGTCCGTTAGTGTTATACATACCGTGTTGATTGACCCCCATGTAATGGAAATGGAGGAAAAGGACTCGCCTTGAAATAAACATATGAGGTAGAAAATGGTTGTTTCATGTGTGTTCCATAGATTCCAACCTACTAGGGCGATATGATCAATTTTGGGTATAGGCTACTAGATCACCTATGGGGAGACGGGGTCATTTTAAGGGGCGTTTGGATTTTACCTTTCTCTATTCCATGTCCTTGACTAAGTTTTAGAATTGGTGGTATTTGTTACCTTTTGGTGCCCTATATTACCTTTTGTAATTAGTATGGAGTCATTTTGTTAAAACTACGTTGTTCCAATCTTTTTTCTTGTTTCACTCTGCATCAATACACCCCGGTGCCTATCGATTGAACAAGCTGGTGTCTGCTGATAATGGCACCAGCCAGCAGGTCCTACAACAAAGAGCTTCTTTAAGATGAACCTCTTAGATGTTAGATTTTAGTGTTCAAGGGGAAGCTATAGTCTCTGATATCCAAATCCACACTTTATTTTGACGGTTTTTGCATTTCCGAACTTTTTTTGTAAAACGAACCTACTATTCTCGAAACAAGCTAGTTTTAGTTTTAGAAGAGTTAATCTCTAAATCAAAGTTCATTACAAGCACACAAATGCTACTAGTTACTTACTTTTTGTAATATTCTGCTTTGGTTTTATGTTTCTTAATGGTCTTTTTGAGTGATTCATTTTTAGCCTTTAGATGTTTGTTTTGTTAAATAATCGAAGACTTAAAAAAAATTTTTTTTTGACAAAGTTTGTCATACTCATTTTCCCTAGATTCGTTATCTAAAGATGAACTACTATAGTAAAGATTATCGGATAGTACCTCGTTTGAGTGAGCCATGAGACAAATCTCTTCTTTCTTTGAGTCATCTCCACTATCGCTTCAACTTCCGACAACGAATGCCTTTTGATCACCATAATAGTTTTTGGGGCAATCACTAATGAAGTGATTTGAATCACCACACTTGAAGCATCTTTGATCTTCCTTGATTTTTCGAAAGTTCTTTTTGTCGTCATAGGGTTGTCGGACAAACTTGCCTCTTCTTCTAAAGAATTTCTTTAAATCCCTTACGGCCATTGCATATTCCTCATCATTGCTATCCGAGGAAGATGCATCATCATCACTCAAGACTTGTCTTACTTTAAGTGCGAGTGACTTGTAATTTTCTTTCTTGTTCTTTGCAATCTCTAAGGTCCTTCTCAAAACTACTAACCTCATAGACTTTAAGGTTCCAAACTAGTTCGTCTAGAGATGAGCTTTGACAATCTTTGGATTCTCTATTTCGTTACCTTGGTCGCCATTACGAATAAGAAGACCCTCAAAGAATTTTCCTAACATGAGTTACGACTTGAAAAAGAGTCATCAAGTGCTTTAAGATAAGTAATAATGGTATTAAATCTAGAAAAGGCACAATCAATGGTTTCATCGTCGGTAATTGTAAACTCCTGATATTTTTGAACAAAAAAATCTATTTTATTATCTTTAACTTGTTTGTTACCATGATGAGTAGTTATTAAAGAATCCCAAATATTGTGAGCCGTGTCACACATGAATTTTTTTTCATATCTTTTTAGGTAAAGCCATTGTATAAAACCATTTTAGCTTCATCATTTTTGGAAAGCATTTTCTTTTGATTTTCATCAAGTTTTTCATATGGTGTAACAACATCCTTGCCATCCTTGTCTTTGATGGTAGGTTTGTAGTTACCATAAGCTATGATATACCAAAGATCAATATCCTTAGACTTCACGTAAGTTTCAAAATGGTTTTTCCAATAAATAAAAACAATTGTCCTCGAAGAGAGGTGGTCGTTGCATAGATTTGCCCTTCTTTGGTTAGTTTCCTTCCGAATCCATAATCGTTTAAAGATTTAAAATACAATTTATTTTAAAACTTTGGTAACCTAGCTCTTGATGCCAATTGTGGAAAACTAGAAGGGGGGTTGAATAGTTTTCTTAAAATTTTTGGCCTTTTAAAACTTGTTTAACACTTTGTTTGAAACTTTTAGTGAAGTGATCTAGATATTGATGTTTGATAATTAAGAAGTAAGAGATGTAAGAGTAAAGAGAAGATAGAGTGTAGAAAGAGTTCACCGGGACACAAGTATTTAATAGGGTTTTCCGGCCTACAAGGACCACCTTCCTTGCCTTAAACTCTACTACCCTGAGACACCCTACTGAGAGTTTATTAAACACTAGCACCGAGCTCCTTACACTTGCGAAGAAGCCTCACAACGATGGTAACACTTCAAAATGGTACAAAGATGACACTGAATTTCTCATCAACACGAAATCGATAATAACACAACTACACTTGATGTACAACTAACAATACAACAATAAATCACAGCAAGATGATCTCTTGAATGAAGTAAGATGAATCAAGATCAAGACACTTTTGAGGCATGCTTGAAACTTTTGCGTATTTGGCAATTCCTTTCTTGAAGTGCATTACTTACACAAGATTTAGAAAGAGATGCTAGAGACAGAGAAAGATTAGTTGGTTAGAGAGAAGATTAGATAAGAAAGGTGTGTGAAAACATGAGAAATGGCTTAGTATTTATAACCAAAAAGTTTACTATATGCCGGTTCTGCCGGTGCTGTTGACAGAGGGCATCGGCTTGCAAAACTAAGGGCACCGGAATACAGTAACTAAATCCGGATTGTTGATTGAAAAAACCTTAGATATCTAGTGAATCTAATGAGATTTTTCCTTGGATTTGTTTGCATTTTAATTATATACTAAATGAGTAAATTAAATTAATAAAGTGTAAGAGATTTAGTGTAAAGTTAGGGATTAAAAAGAATTTGTATACTTTTTTCAGTTGCATGTGCTTTCCTACAAAGTTGGATAGCTAATAAAGAAATCATGTTTTGAAATAATAAGAGGTTTGAGAAAAATGGTTTGTTATGTTTTGTCATTAATAAAACCTTAGCCTAAGTTGATTGTAAAACGTTTTGTTTAAAACCGGTTTATTTGTATTAACAAAGTAAACACAAGATCAAACCCTAATGAAAACCCTAATTTCTTTTCTTGCTTCAAACCCTTGCTAATACTAAAATCCAAGCTTCCAAATCAACCCCAATCACCTTAGATATGCATAGTAACAATGCTTGAAACCACATTGCAACCATTGTAGAAAAGTAATTATACTGAAAACCCTAGTTGTCATAATGTTATCCGTGGGTTATGGTTTGGTGTAGGTAGAAGTATTGAGTGATTTATTATGCTTCATGATTTTATATGTGTTTAATTAACCTAAACATGCTACTTATAGAAAGGTGGTATTAGAAACAACCTAAGATCAAACCATGGACTAGTGATGGTTTAGGGTACAAAATCAAAGTGCTCTCCTCCTCCCCATGCACATGGAACGGCCAAGATGGGTTTTAGGGTACTATGATGTGCCAATTTCTAGTAATATGTGTTTAGAGTACATGTTGTGTAAGTATAACCAAAAAGGTAGGACTTAGTAGAGACTTTGTGATTTAATTCTTGTGTTAACACCATGGATCTAGTTCTAAGTGCTTCATGGGTAGAAAAGGATTAATTTTTATGTATTGGGTGAAATTGTGGGTATTGGTTTGAGTATAGAATATATAGTGCTCACCGGGTATGCTCAAATGTAATTTATTGCAAACGAGTAAGCGTTTTAACGTAACAATAAAAATAATTATGAAAAGTTATATAAATTTTATATTCTTTAATAATCATATAACATTTCTTGAATATTAACTTTATTGTTTGTGTCCGTATTACCGTTGAATGATGATTTTTAGTTTATCAGTATTTAAACTATAAATAATAATTAAAAGCGAAAACAGCGTAAAAACCCTAAAAATAACATAATAAAATAATTAGACGGGAAATGAACCCTGAAAATGTGAAATGGTTTACAGTCATCCACCCATTAAAGAGCCTGTCCTCAAGGCTCAAGATTGCAGCAATACACTTGATGAAGGTACGGGTTTAGTGAAGAGAGCGGATACTATCTTTTCAAATTGGCTTTCGCGTTTCCCACGTGAACTACTCGGGAACCATCTCCTTGAGTTCCATCGAACTGTTAACAATTGGATACACTTTGTTTCAACCATTTGACCTCTCGATCCATGATCTCTTACAGGTTCTTCCCACAAAACGAGCTTTCTCCACATGGAGTCCTTCCAACAGAACTTAATGTTCGTCAGAAATAACATTTCTTCAAGTAGGATACATGAAACGTATGTAAACCGCGGCTCACTCTTGAGGAAGCTCAAGCTTGTAAGCAACGGTTCCAATCTTTTCCAGCACCTTGAAAGGTCCAACATATCTAGGGTTTAACTTCCCCCATTTTCCAAAACGTACAACCCTTTCAAGGTAAAAACTTAAGAGCAAACTCTATCCCCACCTTGGAACCTCCATCGGCATAGGCGCTTTAATCATGTAACTCCTTTTGGTCTCACGAGCGGCCTGCATTCTCTGCTTGATCTGAATGACCTTCTCAGTTGTCTCTTGGACCATTTCTGGACCGGTGAGTTGAACTTGCCCGACCTCGGCCCAACAAACAGGTGAACGACACTTTCGACCGTAAAGTGCCTCGAAAGGTGCAAGCCTATTGATGACAACTGATAACTATTGTTGTAAGAAAACTCAACTAGTGGCAAATGTCTAACCCAACCATTTCCAAAGTCGACCAGACAAGCACGTAGCATATCCTCGAAGTTTTGGATATTCTCCATTGCTTTTCCATCGTTTCTGGATGTACGCAATACTCATATCCAATTAGTCTCCAAGGCCTTCTTAAGACCCTCCAGAAATTGATGCAAATCTAGGTCACGATCATAAAGACGAGACAGGTATGCCATCTTCGTGACTACCTCCTTCAGGTACATTCTCGCCAATTTCTCCATGGAATCAGTCTCTCTCATTGGTGTAAAGATTACAGACTTAGTAAGTCGGTCAACAATCACCCAAATGTGGTCGTATCCTTGCGACGACTTAGGAAGGTTTGTGACAAAATCCATAGTGATATTATCCCACTTCCATTAGTATCTCGGTTGTACTAATAAACCCGAGGCCTTATGGTGTTTTAGGCTTTGACATAGCACACGTCAAACTTTTGCTAACATAGGTGGAATGTTGGCCTTCATATTGGGCTAGCCAAGTATAGTTTTTTATGTCCTGGTACATCTTGTTCAGAAACCCGATAGATGAGTATTTTTGATTTGTCGGACTCGGGAGCTTGATAAAGTCCTCAAGTCACCATAACATGGCAACCAACTCCTGCCGTTTAAGCATAAGTTCCGTCAAGCGTGGTTCCAACTTTTCCTTCGTATTATCCTTCCTGATCATACCCACCTCCAAATCTTCGTTCTTGAGATTCTTGTTTCTGTGCGTCAACCTGAGCATTCAAATTGTGTTGGGAACCTCCAAACCAATAGTCATCACTAAGACTCAGACTCTTAATGGTTTAATTCGCTCTTTCCTGCTCAAAGCATCAGCAACAACATTCACTTTTCCTGGGTGATAACGAATCTCACAATCGTAATCACTGAGCAACTCTAACCAACGACGTTGCCTCATATTCAACTCCTTTTGGTCAAGTATGTGTTGTAGACTCTTATGATCTGTGAACACCGTACACTTGGTTCCATACAAGTAGTGCCTCCAAATCTTTAGAGCAAACACCACTGCACCAAGTTCCAAATCATGAGTAGTATAATTTTTCTCATGAATCTTCAGCTGTCGTGATGCATAAGCAATCACCTTCTCGTTTTTGCATCAATACCGGAACCAATCCTTTATGTGATGCATCGCAATAAACAATAAAGTTCTCAGCTCCTTGAGGGAGAGCTAAGATGGGTGCGCTACACAACTTATGCTTCAATGTCTGAAAAGCTGCTTCTTGCTTGTCACCCCATTCAAAGGCGACTTTCTTCTGAGTGAGTTTGGTCATTGGCTTAGCGATTTTTGAAAATCCTTCAATGAATCTTGGTAGTAACCACAAGACCTAAAAATTGATGAATCTCCGTTGGAGTCTTAGGAGATGCCCAATCTTTTAATTGGGATTCGATCTTGGCAGGATCCACATGAATGCCTTGACTATCAATCACGTGGCCGAGAAATTTGTAACCTTAGGTAGCCAAAATTTCACTTTTAATAGAGAATCGTCTTACGTACAACTCCTCCTTCTTAAGCAATTCTAGAATTGCCTTAAGATGCTCTTCATGTTCTTTGAATAAATTAGTATATCATCGATAAATACAATTACAAACTTATCCAAGTATGGTTTGCACACTCGGTTCATGAGGTCCATGAATACTGCAGGTGCATTTGTCAAACCAAATGGCATCACTTGGAACTCGTAATGACCTGATAGGTCACATTAATCTTGAATCAATCATATCGAACATGTATGCATAGAGAGAATAGTAGAGAGAGGCAAGTATTTGAAATCCAAATGAAATAAAAGGGAGGTAAATGGAAGAGAGTTTGTTACAAGTGCATCCCCCTCTAATGAAGATTAGAGGGGTATTTATATATAATAGAAGAGGCTTCCCTCCTTAGTTTCCTAACAAGTCATATCTATCCTAGACTTTGGTAATTGATGCTATTTCATCTTTAGCATAAGTATGAATACCCTTATTACAAACTACTTCGACATTATTAAAAGAAACACTAATTACTTAAACAATACAAAATCACATAATTGACACTTTTAATGATCCTAACTGACCAATATCGATCCAAAAGCCTCTTCGAAATATCTTCTACACGCACATCAAAGCTGAATGATAACCCATCGCAAGTCAAACTTCGAATAAACCACTGGATCCGTTGTTAGTTGATCCAAACACATTCATCAATCCTGGAGACTTCAATCCTGGTAGTCAATGCACATCTGGAATGATCCGTCCTTCTTTTTGACAAACAAGACCGGAGCTCCCAAGGTGTAATAACTAGGTCTTATAATCCCTTGTCGGATAGTTTCTTGCAGTTGTTCGACCAACTCTTTCATTCGGAAAGACTAATCGAATAAGGAGTCGGCTCGTGCTACATGCATAACCAGGCATCAAATCGATCTGGAATTCCACTTGTCGAGTCGGTGAAAGACCCAACAAGTCTTCAGGAAATACCTCAAGAAAATCTCGAACGATTGTTACGTCCTCAAGTCGCTTCTCCCCCGACTTGTCTTCAGTCTCCTTCGTATAACTAGTAACCAAAAAGACGTAAGTCCTTGCAATAAATTTTTATGAGTGAGTGGTGCCACAAAATGATAGTTTAAACGAGTCCTTTCCCTAATTTACTTTCGTCACCCTGAATAATTAAGGTTTCATTTCCCAAATACGACCGAGTATTCTCGCACAATCAATGACAGCGGGTACTTTTTGACAACCAATCCATATCGATATGACGTCGAAGCTACCGAGTATCTACGGGACATCAATGTTGAATTGAATGATGGTCCTAAGAAGTTATTGTACAAACCCCAGATGATAGTGTTTATCCTAAGTTTTTTACTCGTCTGGCTAGTTCCACATACAAATAATGTCCTAATGTATTGGGTGATATGCAATTAAGGAAACTTGAATGTAGTAGATACAAAACATCTATCGCACCAGTACAAATAAGATATAAGCATAACGCAGTCCCGATTTAAAGAACGTACCCGTAACGACGTTGGAGTCCGGGTTTGTTCTCGCATTGCCCACCACATAAACCTTTCACCAAATGAGAACCCTTTAACCATCTAAGGTTAGGATTAGGAAGAATTGAACATATTCCGCAAACCATTTTTGTGCTCTCTTTCAATAGGTGATCGTAAGAAGATTTCGAATATGAAGATGATTATTATTCAAACGATAATCAATAATCTAATTACAAATTTGGAAAATGAACATGAAATCAAGATTAGGATTTATCTGGATCACGGAAATATCAATCAAATGACCATAGACATTTTTTGAGTCTACATGTTTAAGCATCCTCGGTTATTACATGAAATCACGAAGTCGATTTCAAGACAACAAGATTAGTCATTGATTTACAATTCCCACTTGCAATGAAGATGTTTCATTTAGTCTAAAGTGTTCAAATGTTGTGTTATTAGCTATGGTCAAATTATACATGCTAAACTTAACACACTCTGAGTAGGATTGATGACTTATAAATTTCCATCGGGAAACTCATAAGTACTCAAACTTGATGAGCAAGACTTGGATGTCATTTCCGAAAACTCAAATCAAGAACCCTTATAACATATATAAGCTTATCATAACAATCTAATGTCAACACCATCTCCCAAATAATGGAAAAATAATCCTTGCCCAAATTTGGCACTTCCACGGATCTATGGATCCTTCGTCCTAGATTCATCTTCGGTTTAGGTAGATTCGGCCTATGTCATAAAATTCTAACATCTTCCTTTGTCAATCTCTTATTTAAAAAGTCCAACATACATGTAACTAAACTTTAGTAAATCATCATTATTTCTACAAAGAAATATTCACAAGATCTATTAAGGTAAATAACCTTAATTGGATTTCTTTCATAAAAGACATGTAAAGGTGCATTCTTTGAACACTCTCAATATAGAGTATTACACTTTGTCACCCTTAAGCATACTCCTAGGTTATATATGATTCATTCTTTTTTAAATTATAACAACTTACTTTCTTTCTCATTCACCCCTAGAATTCAACACATCTTGATTAGGATTATGCAAACCATAATTAGAGCATGTTAATTAAGTCATGTTAGGTACCGTATGAAAAGACAATACAAATTTTATCTTTGCTACACTTCATTAAGAAAATATGGAAATTCTATTTTGTCTAACATAAAAATGACTACTGGAGAATCTATTGCACCAGAAATTCAATTTGACCTAACGGTTGAATTGCTTCCAAGAGTGAAGTTGGGTTCGTGGTATAACCCGTAAAAATGGTCGTGTTTAGCCTGAATGAAGCACCACTAGTGTTTATCTAATATTCATTCTCATTCATTCTGTGTATTTGATTAATGGCTCTTTTTATAATATGTCTATATGATAGTCTACTTCGATTAGATTTGTATTTATTAGGATGTGCACACTAAGCAAGTGGAATTAGGTTATGTTTCTTTAGTCAATATTGAACTACATGACTTTTATTTATGTGCTTTGAAATTTCAAGATGATAACGTGTTCCCACGTAATGCAATTGTATGCATTCATGTTTATCTTAATGCTCAACGTTCGTTTTGCTTAGCTATTGAATGCATGTTTGCAAAAGCGTTTGCCTTTTTTCTAGCAATTTTGATAATATATCTCTTTGTTCATCTAAATATGACTCATGCTCGCTAAGTGCTAAAGTGCCACTAACTTGATTTAGACATGATGATTAATTTAAAATTATCATGTTTTTGTTTGCGTCATTATTACATGATTTACATGTTAATTGTGACACCTACACTATGTTAGTTTAATGTATGACAATTATATTTGTAAATGTCAGACGTTTTTACATATTAATCTTGAGATGATTATTGTGTTGATGCATGCTTAGATAAACTTGCATGATTATATCTATATATCTTATGCATCTAGGTATATATATATATTTAATATTTTCTCTATACTTTCTATATATATATAATATATATGTATGTGTTACATTCATTGTTGTCTAACACTGTATAATATTTTCCTTCGCTTTCTGCTGTCTCAAATCTAAAATGTTAAAGATGAGGAGTAGAATGGTCTTAAATCTCCTTGGTCTTCATTCTCACCTTCCTAGATATCATCATCTCTCTATCTTCGAAATTATCTACTCTTTCGTCAAGAAGGTTAGATACTAATCTAACGCTCCTCCAAGTAGGTTTGACAACTTGAATATTTCATCTGAAATATTTAAGTATCTTATATACTTGCATAATCGTAAATGTTTCAAGGTAATATCGAATATTTCCTATTCAAACCATTTAACATACATAAGTTAAAACGCTCTTCTTTCTATTCGACGAAAACATTCTTTCTCTTCGATGAAAAAGATTCTTTCTCTTCGATGAAATATTCTTTCTCTTCGACGAAAACACTCTATCTCATCGACGAAACATTCTTTCTCTTTGATGAAAACATTCTTTCTTTTTGACGAAAACATTCTTTCTCTTCTACGAAACATTCTTTCTCTTTGACGAAAACATTCTTTCTCTTCGAAGAAGTATTTTTTATCTGTTTGTTGGAAAACATCTCTTTTCTTTCGATCACACCTGCTTCTGTCTCAATCAATGCCACGCCTCTACAACCATAGAGATGGGCATAATCCTGTCTTTCCTCTACTTTTTTCGCTACACCTTTAGATACCTATATAGCTACGTCCATATGATTGTTTTATGAACATTCACAATACTCGAGAAGGACCACCTCCATCTTGACATTGTCAAGATCGTCATTTCTATCTTCGTTTGTTTTCTTCTTTATTATTATTATTATTATTATTATTATTATTATTATTATTATTATTATTATTTTCGCGTACGAAACATATCGAAGATACGTCACCATTTACCTTGGGACAATACCAAAAGGAAACATCTTCCATCGAAATGGGTTGCGTGCAGAAGATAACAATCGCTGACAATCTTTCTTTACCCCTCTAAGCGTGAGTCGTTGTTAGAAATTATCTTCGTCAAGGTTTGTGGGAATGATGGAACACCATTCCATTAAATCGTTCTTTCTTTTCGTCTCTAGTTTCTATTCTTAGGTGTCGTGTTCCATTCTATGTCGTGACAACTTAACTACTTCATCTGAAGTACTTTAAGTATTTTTAATTAGCGAAATGCAAATTAAAATGTCACTCTTTTCGAAAAATTCGTCAATTTCCCTAAATCCCTCTTGTTGGCGGTCCGGCGGCCCCTAGATCTATTCTGGCGACCCCCATATATATCTGGGACCGCCGGCAGCAAGCTTGTAATACCGCTCATTCTTTTATTAATCCATTACCAAACATTTCCTCTCTTCTAATACGAGCTGACATCTACTTTACACCCAAACCTATACCCAATATCTCTCTATAGATCAATGGGTTATCCTTATATCCTAACACTCATAAGCATCGTTGCTTATGTTTTCAAGAGTCTAAGTGAACGCTTGACTATATATGAAATGTGTCTCATTATCAAACATATTCCTTAGATTTGATAGACTTACAATCCTCACCTCATAATAAATCCCCCTCACATTACCTCAAACCTGGTCTCTCTGCATCTCGCATACATACTTCGGTAAATTCATAGACGATTCTGTGTGACACTCCTTAATACGTTTCTTCTCTATTCTAGTCAGTCGTTACACTTCTAATAAAGTCTCCTATCTCTAACGTTTTCCTCACTCTAAAACGTTTCTTCTCTATTTCTATAGTCGATGTTTACTATTAGAATTCCTCATATATCCATTGACAACTTAATTATTTCATCTGAAATATTTAAGTAATTTACGAAATGCAAATGTCACTCCTTCGTTAAACTTTCCACTTTCTAAAAAGTAAAGAACATAAAGAAGATGATCTGAATTAAACTTCGAATACAACATAATTAGATCAATAAAAAAACTTACTTTCACTTGTGAATGAGTAATCTATATAAGTCTTTGTATTATGGTGGTTAATGGTGGTAAGAACAACGGTGAAATCACGATGGCGGATGGTAGTGAGAGACGGTCTCGATCGAAGAAGATGAAGACGATGAGATAATGAATAGACAGTATTGATCGATAGTAAGGTGCAGTTGTGATAATGAATAAATGAAATGGATGGATGAAAAAAAACTTTATATACCCTAATGTTATAATGACGGAAATGCCCTTGCTTGTTAAAAAAGGAGGGGATGGGGAAGGGACACATGGCAGCCTGTGGTGTTATCTTACCTTTTTTATTATAAAACTTTTTTTTTTACCCTAACTATATATATATATATATATAGTAGGGATCCAGTGAGAAGTAAATTAAAATAAGAAGTGGTGAGAAGTGACTAAAACCACACATTTAAGATGCAACAACTTTCATTAGATGCATTTCTATTCATCTAGATGCACCATATAGAGTTTCAAAAGTTAATTTGATGTGTAGATGGTGCAAATTGATTTTCATGATTTTGGCACATGTAGAGGACCAAAAAATAAGAGAAATCATGAAATGCATCTAAAATACGTATATGCATCTAATTAAAAGCTAGAAAACACATTATAATGCATTATAATGCATCTAAGATTATAGTGATGCATCTAATTTAAGTCGATGCATCTCGGATATGCAGTTATAGTTACTTCTTATTTTAAGAAAATTTCTCATTTGATCCTAAATATATATATATATAAAGTCAAAGTCAATTAAAGTCCAACGTTGACTTTAGAAAGTCAACGGGTTAATACTAAACTTGTCAGATGTTATAAAAAGTAATTAAACGCTACTATTATTATTAGTATAATAATTTAGACTTAACGATTATTATGAACGAGAGAGATTCTAAAAATAAAAACTTTTGAAATATACGGGATATAATCCCGATATGGGTAACTAATAATCAAAATGAATGTCGAAAGTTCAACGAGATGACTAAATATCATTATAAATATAATTAGAAGACGAGACTTACTAAAAATGGTAACTTTCCAAAAATAGAAAGTTTCCTAAAATAGAAAGTTTTCGATTAAGTGATGTACAATATACATGAAAGAATGATCGTAACTCAATTAAGTGGAGTTTATGATCTAGGACGCGCAAGTTAATTTCTCATCACATATGTATGTATATTTATACTATTTGATAGTTGCGAAGCACGCACTATCCGATTGTATTTTGCGATGTAATAATTGAACGACATAAATTATAGGTCGCGGTTGAGCTCGTCATCGAGTAGTTCGTGATTGTTTCGATTATTTAATCTTCGGCTTCGATCAAGGTGAGTTCATAGCCTCGCTTTTTAAGTGTTTTAAATGTTTTTAAACCCGCGAGGGGGATACTTGCTTGTTTTGAAAATGAGAACGCAATATGTTTTGATACTAAATATGATTCCCTGCACTATTGAGTATATGCCTTTTACTGTGTGACCGTTAATTGCCTTGTTGATGGTGAACGCTAATGCATTAAATAGATCTATTGGGTTTGACAACCTTGTCCAGGGTATGAATCCGAAAGTGAGCACCATGTAGCGGACATTTTGTAGTTAGTATTAGGAGGAGGGGCATACTTCTCGGATATGATTTCGCCCTACGGGATGAATGTGTTAAGTGTTGGTACACGGGATCATTAGTTGGAATTCATTATTTATATATAACTTGTCTTGCGAGCAATGTTATATGTTTTGTTGAACCAAATATGTGTTCTAACTATTATTTGCAAACTCTATGAATTCACTCAACGTTTTGTTGACCTTTTTAAGCATGTATCTCAGGTTAGATATTGAAGATGGCTTGGATGGGACGGAATGCGGATATCAAGGACGGTGTTTCGGTGAACTAGTGTCTTAAAACAAAACAATGTTTTGCAAATCAAGTAGTGCTATGACTTTTAGAAATAAATTTCTACATTGATATTGGGACCTATGTAACTCTGATCTTTCTAATAAATGAAATTGTGTTTTATAAACGTATCTTTGAACGTTTACTGGGACTCGTGTGCATGTATTATGAAGTAGCACCCCAATGTTGTATTCCACTGCGTATCGTAGTTGGGGGTGTTACAGCCCCTTGATAAATTGGATTGATTTTGAGTTTGGAGATTGGATTTTGAGGTTTTGGTGTGGGTGTTTTCGTCACAGCAGTCGCAGGGAGAGAGGGAAGAACAAGATGGGGTGTTTGGCTGTATTTTGTGCTACATAGGAGTGTTTGGCGAATTTAAATGGCCGGCCCCCTTATCGATAAGGGGGACGCCCTTATTAACACGGCCGACCCCCTTAGTGGTAAGGGGGCCGCCCATCTGACGATCAATTTTCTTGGTTTTTTGATTTTGACAAGTTTTCATTAATTCGTATATAGTTTTTGATACACGACGAAAAATACCAGTAGTATTATTTTAAAGAGTTGGTGATATTATTAGTAAAATAATTTAGTTCTCGAGAAATAATTTCGAAATCATATAAGAAGTTTTAAGCGACATTTTAATTAACTTTTCGTTAATTAAATATGCTTTAATTATTTCAGATGAAATACTTAAGTTGTCGAGATTTAAGAACAAGAGAGGATTTTGAGACGTTTGACGGAATTTAGTAGACATTTTAATCAACCTTTTGTCAATTAAAAATACTTTGATTATTTCGGATGAGATAATCAAGTTGTCGAGATTTAAGGATGCGAGATGATTTAACAGAGTTTAAGTGACGTTTTTAATTAACCTTTCGTTAATTAAACATTTTAATTATTTCGGATGAAATAATTACGTTGTCACTATTTAACGACGAGAATGATAGAGGGATTTTTGAGAATTTTTAGATGATTTGTTCGGTCATTCCTAGACTTTGATTTAGCAAATTAAACGACTCATGTCAAAGAGATATAGATAGAATGATGGTGGTGATTATCTTTGAACGATACTTCTTTGATGAATATATTTCTTCTTTGAATGTTTTAGCGAAGGAAGACGTGACGAGTTTCAATGAGTGTAAAGAGAGAGAGAGAGAGTTAAGGAGGGTAAATGCTCGATTAGATGGCTCCTATAGATGTCGTTCTTAGTAGATATATAGTTGATGCGGATGTCGAAGTCGATGGGAGTTTGTTTAGATCCATAGTGTTTTGATGTCATGCCTTTTCTGAGCTTACGATTATTTGGATTCGGTTGTGGTTTAGGAAAGAGCATTTGTTCTTCGAAATCAAGATGTTAAATAAAATCCTAAAAATGTGCAAACATTGCTAGTGCTTTTTCGGTCCACATAATCTCCCGCATAATCAAAGTTGACATATACTAATGTTTCTATGTCAGACTTCTTAGGATATTGCAATCCCAAGTGCTTAGTGTCTTTAATCTATCAGATGATACATTAAATCGCTTCATTCATGAGAGATTTTTAGGAACCTGTTAGAAGTGTGCCCAAAAGCAAACATTAAACATGATATCGAGCCTACTTGCCGTATAATAAATTACTTATCATATTTCTATATTAACTATTATCCACCGACTCACCTTCTGCATCTTCCGTGAGTTTAATACTTTGGACATAAAAATTTCCTTCTTTGTAAAACAATATGTTGTGGAATATAATCTAGCTACGGGTGCATAGAATTTGTCGTAATTAACTTCTCCTTTTTGATTATATTCCTAGGAAACTAATCTAATTCTTATTTCTAGTTACGATATCATTTAGTCAAGCATATTTCATTTTCAAGTGCTTATTTTGCTATCACGTTTGATAAATATTACTTGAGTCATATTATCACATATTTAACCAACACTTAACACATTAAGCTTTACATAATCTGTGGAGATCTTTTAAGCCCATCTAGGATATGTTTTACAGATAATATAAATATGCACAGCGGAATAATAAGAACAATATATTATCAAACAAGGTTTTATTATCATACGTTTCCATCTTGCCCCAAATCTATACTTTGAGACTACTAACTAACTATTAACTAAATAACTATTAACTAACTAACTACTGTATACACACACACACACACGTTTACTAGACTCTCATTGGGAGAGCTCTATATATCTGGATGCATTTTTCTAAATGCCTGGACCTCCTTTTATATGATAAGGAGTCCTAGGCTTACAAGGAAACTAATTAATATATTAATGAGAGAGTTAATAAATTATTCAACATTATCTTCTCATTAATATTCATTCTTATCTTATTTTGACCAAATCTTTATTTTCTTCTACATTTTGTAGATCTTCATGATGACAATTTTGGTCCTTATTGTTTCCATCTTGTTTCATTCTTTTATTCACTTTATCTCATCAAATCACAGAATTCCCAAACAATCTTCCCTATTTGATGATAGACAAAACAAACAAAGTCTCGTACGAACTTCATCATAAAGCCAAAGAGCTTCACTTTGAAGTTGAATGTAAATCATCTACCTGAATGAAACAAAATCTTCAATGCTTCCCCTTGACTTAAGATAAGAATTAGAATCCTT
Organism: Tanacetum coccineum; assembly: GCA_026074375.1. Classification (NCBI taxonomy): domain Eukaryota; kingdom Viridiplantae; phylum Streptophyta; class Magnoliopsida; order Asterales; family Asteraceae; genus Tanacetum; species Tanacetum coccineum. The sequence goes on from BQNB010002552.1 coordinate 19,360, forward strand.
GAACATGTCACCACACATAATAAGCTGCAAATCAATAAACCTGTAATCTTCTTCCCCTTTTTGTAATCATCTAATAGGGGTCTTTTGTAGAAATGCAACTTGGATCATAACAACTACAAATCATATACCACACTACCAATCCATCCTTCTTAATGACTCAAAGTACCCTCCATCGAAGCATAATTTCCAAAAAATGACGCTGAGTAGTAGGGAAATTTAAAACGGGGGAGTAGTAATAAATGACTAGTAGTAGTAATGAAACACTTTTCCTCAAGTGGTGCATGTAGATGGCTAAACATGTTATCAATAAGCTTCCCCTGAAAAATATGTTAACCATCACTTGAATCTCGAACTATGTAGGCTCTATGTAATGATCACTGATGAAGAAAACTAAGTATAACGAATTTGATGAAGAAGTAGAATATCCCAAACTTGTGTCTTATGTCTTGTACTATCCACGTGATAAAGAAACTCACCCTTCTTCTCCGAGAGTAGACCTCAATCTCTTGACAAAATCCTCATCTATATGAGACACTGAGCACAACAACGTAACTCCTTTAAGTGATAGCAAAACCGCCATTGCTAGATATGTCAAGTCTTCGTCACATCATTAAAAGTACGAACAAGTTATCATTAAACGTTGTAAGCCGTTTAAGATATAATAAGAACACTCACCTGTGAAACTCAACTACAACATCAAATAAGTGATAATCAATAGTCTTCGTAATCACTTATTCAATAAATCTCCAAAACGAGCCTATGTAATCATTTAAGAACTAAACTAAAAATCTTTATTATTTGTTCCACGAACCATTCTGAACTACTCTAATAATCAAACCTTGTGTGTGTGGGAACTAACCTGTTCCAAATTGAATAATCAAATTAACTTGATTTTAATGTGTCGTCGATAACCCTATTGTGTGTGTTGTCGATATAGAAACAATCTAGACGTATTAACTACTTTTATCAGACAAGGCTAGCAGTTGTAATTGCTTCTAGCAGTACTAACTTCCTTTAACCCAAACATTATTAACATAGGAAGCAATATTAACTTTATTGAAACCGAGCAGTATTAACTGCTTAAATTCAATAGCAGTATTAACATCATGAAGCAGTATTAACTTTTTAATCCCAAGCAGTAGTTAAGTAAACTGGCTTTTTACAACAAGCAGTAGTAATGCTTTTTACGCTAGCAGTATTAACAACAATAATCAAAAGTAGTATACTGTTTTTATACCATAGAAGTATTAACCTCATGATTTACTATGTTTTCCATACTAGGCAGCACAAAGTACATTAGCAGCATTAACCATCCTTGACAGCATTAAGTATATACTTGGCAGCACTAAGTATATACTAGCAGATTAAGTATGTACTAGCAGCATTAAGTATATACTAGCAGCATTAATATGTACTTGAGCCCTAGCAGCATTAACTGAGTTCGACAGCCAATTTAAAAAACAGCAGAAAATAAACTAAAATCTATGCAGCTATAATCTCTTTAACCTCATTACTTTTGTATACAAATCCAACAAGTAGTAACTGCTAACCCTGAGCAGTAGTTAAACATCTATTACCAGTTGTATTACCAGTGATCTAGTATCATTGCTTTAAAAGTTTACATTGTTTCTGATTTAAGCACGGGTATTGATCAAGAATAACATTAACATCTTTCTCTTCCAATCATGTCCACCATAGTACCATTAGTGCAAAAAACCCCAACTTTATAATATTCACGGCTTATCATTAAAACCTAAAAGAGTTTGAATGAATTCTACAAGCCGTGTATACTCGACATCAGTCCGAAAAAAATATACAAACCCTAATAGTGTAGGGTTTGGATTCGTTAGAGCACAATGGATCAAAAGAAAACCAAACAAAATAGTAACAAAAGCTTAACAATTGTCATTGCTATACCTCAAACAGGTAGAGAGGACGATTATAAGCATCATTATAGCACTGAATCTTCAAAACCTCATAAAACTTTCACCACACGATTTCTTGAAAATTAGGGTTTTTAGGGTTTCTTCAAAAACCTTGTAGATCCTAGATCAAGAGCCACGAGGCTCTGATACCACATGTTGAAAATCTTTTAAGCCCATCTAGGATATGTTTTACAGATAATATAAATATGCACAGTGGAATAATAAGAACAATATATTATCAAACAAGGTTTTATTATCATACGTTTCCATCTTGCCCCAAATCTATACTTTGAGACTACTAACTAACTATTAACTAAATAACTATTAACTAACTAACTACTGTGTACACACACACACGTTTACGAGACTCTCATTGGGAGGCTCTATAAGGAGGTCTAGGCTTACTGAAGAAAACTAAATATTATATTAATGAGAGTATCAATAAATTATTCAACTTTATCTTTTCATTATATTCATTCTTATCTTATTTTTTTGACTAATCTTTTTTTCCTCTACATCTTGTAGATCTTCATGATGACAATTTTGGTCCTTCTTGTTTCCATCTTGTTTCATTCTTTTATTCACTTTGTCTCATCAAATCAAGAATCCCAACAATCTTCCCCTATTTGATGATGACAAAACAAACAAAGTCTCGTACGAACTTCATCATAAAGCCAAAGCTTCCCTTGAAGTTGGGATGTAATCATCTCCCTGAATGAAACAAAATCTTCAACACATGTTGAGACAACGTTAAGTCAGGTCTGTTTGGACCTTAATCTAGGATAAAATTAAAATCAAGGCGGAATATTCAAACATTGAATCATTGTTATTAATACAAGGTTTTTCATCATCATCTCTAACTATAATGACTACTACAAGCCCCAATCTTACCTGATCAATGGTAAGACGGTTACATCAACAGGATCAAACTAATGATCTTGGGGCTACACCACACATGCTAGCATCTACATCTTTCTGTGGGACGTGTAAACCCACATACACACGTTTTACACCTTTGGTGCACACACACACTTTTTGGCACGCACTTAAAACAATACGTCTATGTCTCTTTATATAGAGAGAACACAAGACTTTTACAAAGGAAATCATAATTAAATTAGGAAACATCTTTAATAGAATTAATAGCATTGATCAACATTAATGCTATTATTAGGAAACATCTTTAATAGCATTAATGGCATTAATCAACATTAATGCTATTAAATCTTCCTAATCAACAATTCAATCAACATTAATAGCATTAATCTCCAAGTTGTAACTTATCTTCAATCAGCATTAACTTGGTCTTTATCTTTTTAAGCAAGTCTTCAATGTTGATATTGTTTCCTTCTTTATCATATCTTGTAGAATCCTCTATCTTTTGTAGAATTCCATAATGCTTAATTAGTCCCTCTTGTTTCATTCTTTTGTTCTTTTGTCTCATCAAATCTATAAATCCTAACATAATCTACGTGCTTAACAATTTTGATAGAGAGAGATCGTACATTTTCCTATGGTTAGCCGTCATGAATTTTGAGTATTCATAATCTTCAATCTACTCGTTAGGTTCCAAAATTTGTTCCCACGCACATCTACTTAAATAATATAAAAACTCAAACATTTGGTCCCCAATATCTCATGGGTCCGAAATCGTTAGTGCCAAACATTCTTTGCATATGTTGCATTTGATTTGGATATACAAATGGTGGACAATCTAACCATGGAGTATAATTTTGTTGTTGAGAGTTATTCCACATTGTGAGATATATTTTAAAGTAATTTTGTATATCTTGATTTCTCCTAGGTTGTGGTGTTTTAGACCGTGGACTAAAATTATTATGTCTTTTTGGAGGTGGATTCTTTTACCTTACTTTGGATTTGGTAAATCCAACTCCGGGTTTTAAAGATGGTTTATAAAAACTTTTTACTTCATCACCACTTGCAACGGGAACTTTAGTATTGTTTACAATTATATTTTTGGGTTTCGGACTTAAATTTAATTCGACAGATTTTTCTTAAATAGACGGTTCAAGTTTTTGTGATTTTACAAAATTTATTTGTTTAGTTACACTAGTTGATGCTTCGCCCGAATTGAATCCTAGACCCGATATGTCTTCGGATGGTTTTTTAAGGATTAGCATTTTCTTGAGTGAGTGAGTGCTTTTATTAAATTAATTAAGTTTAGCTATTTTCTCCTTAAGTTTTTCGTTTTCATTTTTAATATCTTGACATGTTTTACATCCTACATTAGTTTCTTTACCTTTTTCTAATTTAGACACTTTTTCTTTTAATTCAAGTAATTCATCTTCTAGCCGAATTTCAATTGATTTTAGTGTCCTATTTTTAAAGAGCACCTTTAGTCCTACTTTGCATAACAGATGATATGCACTATCTAGATCCAATTCATCAATTGAGGATGCATCATCACTATAAGAATTGGTTTCAGAACGTACCTCATTTGATGTTTGAACCACAAGACTCGTTTGGTCTTTAGTTCTTTCTTCTTCATTTTCCCCGCTATCGCTCCAAGTACCTCTAACGAAAGCTCTTTGATTTTGTTGCTTGATGTCTTTGGACATTCTCCGATGAGGTGTTTTGGATCTCCGCATCTAAGACATTTTCTTTCTCTTTTACCATTTTTGCCATCTTTACTTCTTTGGAATGACTTTCTTTCATGGCGTGGTTGTCGTACAAACCTTCCTCGTCTTTTGAAAAACTTCTTGAAGTCTCTCACGGCCATAGCATACTCTTCGTCTTCACTATCGGATGTATAACTTTCTTCATCACTAGATTCCTTTTTACCCTTCAAAGCGAGAGATCTACTTTGTTCTCTTTTGCCTTTGACCATTTCGGAATCTTTCTTTATTATCACTTCATATACTTTTAAGTTGTCGATAAGTTCGTCGAGTGATAGTGATGTCAAATCCTTCGACTCTTTAATAGTCGTGACTTTTGCGCGCCATTTAGGGTGAAGTGCCATATGGAAAGGAAATTTAAACAATAGTTCTTGCTAGAAAAACCTTCATCAAGTGCTTTTAGACTAGTAATAATAGTATTAAATCTAGCAAATCCATTATCTATCGATTCCTCTTTTCGGAATCATTAAAATTGGTTATTATTGCTTGAACAAGAAGGAATCTTTTTATATTCTTATCTTGGTCTATTACCTTGGTGAGTGAATATAACAGTATCCCAAAATTTCTTTTACGGTTTTACACATAAAAATTCTTTTGTATTCTTTACGTGGCAAAACATTATAAATTACCATTTTAGCTTCATTATTTTTAGCGAGTTTCTTTTTAAGATCATAGCTTTGTTTGTCAAATGGTACAATTTCATCCTTTTTAGTTTCGGGATTATTTTGAATAGGAGGAAAATCACCATAGGTGATAACATGCCAAAGATCTAGATCTTTTGATTTCACATAAGTTTTGAATATATTTTTTCAATAAATAAATCCATCACTTTCAAATAGTGGTGGTCTTTGCATAGATTGCCCTTCTAAATATTTTTCCGATTCCATAGATCGATTCAAGTTTTAAAATACAATTTATTTTAAAAATCTTGTTTGACGTGGCTCTTGATACCAATTGTGGAAACTAGAGGGGGGTTGTATAGTTTACCGTTTTTTAAATTAATGTGATGTTTGTATGCAAAAGGTTATATTCGATTTTATGTGATCTCAATGTACACACAATAAAAACAATCTAGTTAAGCAAATAAATAATAATAAGTAATAATGTAAATTTGTAAGACAAGAGATAAGAGTTAGAAAGATCATACCACAACACAAGGATTTATAGTAGTTCGGTAACGAAGCTCCTCTTCGCCCTACTTCACTCCTCGAGTATCCAACTTGAGAGTTATCTCCACTATGTCAACAAACTTCCTTTAGGCGAAGAAAATTGTACACAAGTAGCTTACACTAATTTCTGACACTAAGCTAAATGCCGAGTCCTAATCTTAGCTTGGGAAACATAATTACCTCAAGCTCCACTCCAACACAAGTGTATTGGTATTTGACGGCCCTTAAATTACTAACCACTATAACAAAGATATCACTTCACCTAAACACTAACACGATCAACTCGATCTAACTATTACACACAATCACAAGATATATAAATGAATTATAAGATACAACATAATTGTAACTATGTTACGTGAACACCAACTAAGCTATAATACTTCTTAACTTGATGACTAGAAGTATTCTTCTCATGCACTTGAGGATCTAAGCTTGAATCACTTGAAAATAAATACTTAAGATTAAATGATCAAATGATTGTGGGAGATATGTAAACTGATTATAAACAGAAAGAATGTAGGTGCAAAAGGTGAGAAATCTGTGGGGAACAGTCCACTATTTATAGGTAGAGCTGGGAGCCGTTTTACATGGTCGGCCCCCTTAGCTCCTATGCCGGCCCCCTTATCACTAAGGGGGCCGCCCATACCTATAAGGGGGCCGCCCATAGTAGGACGCTCCTATTTTTGTCTTTTTCAGGGGAGGTGTTTTCTGGATCAGTTTTATACATTTTTAGAGGGAAAATTTGAATTCAAAATATTTATTTTGAATAAAACATTTCTTGTAAATACCAAAAATGTTTTGTATAAGTCTAAAAATGTTTGTTACATTTTATAAAAATGCAAGGTTTAGAAAAAATAAATTCCTTTGATCACAAATAAATTAATTATTTATTTATTCATACCTTTAAGTGATTAAATTTTTGAAATAAAAATTTACTTCTAATTATTTGTTTACGTTTAATTTTACATAGAGCGTTTTTACATTTTGTGATTATCAAAACGTACAGAAGTCGAAAAATATCAATAACGTTTTTAGGCATTATTTCTATCAACATAAATTGTTCACTAAACCAAGAGTAAAGACAGCATGTTATTTGTGATCCTATTACTCTAGATATATAAATTGCAGATATGGAGAGCTATCCCGGCATCTTGCTAACTCTCTATTTGTATTCCTAGATCTAGTTGAATGATATGTCGCATACTTAAGCACGTAAACAAGCATAAATTGATAAACATAAAACAACACACAACGAATAAGATGCAATCAGAATAAACATGAACCAAACATTAAATTATCATAAACATTAGCCAATAACCATTGTAACGAATAAAAATGTTATAGACGAACGATTAAGGTAAACTAACCAATTAATGAATGATACCAAAAACCAAACGCGTATTTAGAGTATAAGAATTTACAAGGGTTTCCTATGGATTGAAGGGCGTTACAAGACCTTTGTGGCTTCTCTTCTCTTCTAAAAGTCAAACCTGGTGATCTTCGGTATGGTTTTGCACACTGAATATCGTGTTTAGGGTTCGGTATTTATAGACCTTGGAATTAAGTTGATACGTCATATTGGAAATTGTCAATACGGCGTATTAGGGTTTCTTAGAGTGAGGACCACGATTATTATATTCCAAAATATTCCAACACTTGATCTTCGATACAATATATAGGGATTTCTGGATACGACGTATTGGTCTTCAAATCTTCGTGGTTGCTTGTGAAGTTTAGGCACAAATATGCCGTATCTTCTTGCTGGATACGGCGTATTGGATGTCAGAATAGTAGACTTGATGATTTCTTCGTTTAAGCTCCAAAATACGTGCCTTTTAGTTAAACTTCACCAATCGCTCCATATTTACTGCAAATAACAAATATAAACGATTAAGTACAAATTCTTACATAAATAATGTAAAACGAGCAATTTAGATGGGATAAATGATGCTATAAAAGAGACGTTATTTGATGTCATCAAATATCCCCCCACTTGAATCCTACTTGTCCTCAAGTAGACTTTAGAAAACTTACAAAAATGTATCCCAAACCAAGGTTTAAGGTTTTTCCTTTAAGCAACTTTTTTGTTTAATTACTAGCACATAACCAAACACCTCACGAAATAGGGAAATAAAAACACTCAAATCACTCAACTAATCTATGTGGTAATATTTAAGTAATTCGCTCAATTGCTCGGTCGTGACGAGTATTCTATCATAAGCTTGGCAATGATACACATCTCCACCACTAAAGCTAAGGAGTAACAAGTCTAAAAAGATAAATTGGGTTGAGGTTTAAGGGTTTGATCATTCTTTTTAATCTCTATCGATACCAATATTCCAAAAAGGCGACAAAATGACAAATACACGCCCAAATCTATGATAAACATTGCGTGTGGGATCAACAATGACTTAGTGTGGGGGAATTTGATGTGTGCTAAAACACACATCATTTATACCGTGGAAAACACTAATAAGCAGACTAATAACACTGAAATATGCTTAATTATATTGCAAATATGTTTGTTTTGTGTTGTTATGTCTTGCAGGTACAAATGATTGAAAACGAAGCAAAAACGGAGACTTTCGGTTAAGATTTGAAGACGTTTACGCGTTTTTCGAGATCAAGACAAAGTCGTTAATATTTCCTGAGTATGCCATTGGAAAGAGCACGAAAATTCGAGTCCGACAGTGCCTTCATCTTTTATTGGGCCGGCCCGACACCATTTATATGGGTCGGACCGACCAATATTATCAAGCTAAGTTAAAGCTTAAAGAGTACGGCCCAGATCAAAGAAATATAACCAAGCCCAAGTTAAGTCCAATTCAAAAAGAGAAGCCTTATTGGCTTATGGCTACTTACCAACTAGGCCCAATATCTAACAATTGTCCAATCTGGTACTATTGCTTAAAACTCACGCAGCAAGAAAGGATATAAGGAAGCAGCACCGTGATCTAGCTATCTCTTATCTTATCTTTATTTTATTTTTTTTCTTTCAACTTTTTTTCCCTTTTTGGTAGATTTAGAGTAGCGGCAGTAGGTCTAGTTAGGAGTAGGTTATATTAATGTTTTTGTGTACCTTTATGTAATCTTCATTCCGAATCGTTGTAATAGCTACGTTTATGGTGTAAGGATTTGGGTTTGATTATTGAAGTTTGATTTCAGATTGGTTGTTATTGATGTTTCAAATGGGTTGAATTGATTAGATTTGTCTCGAGTATATACTTTAGTTTGATTTGTTATTCGGGAAATCAAATTGGTTCTTCATTAGATCAATCGGATATAGGCCCAGTTAGTGTATTCTTTATTAGGCCATTTCATTTGATTTTGGAATGGAAAAAGTGCATTGTTTTAATATTGCTAAGATAACAGTTTTTGTCTATTGTTTTTATAACAAAACCGGTTCAACTCATAGGCGTGGAGCTTAAGGGTTTAATAAGCTAGATAAAATTTGATTATTTTCTTTAGCTTATTAAATCGGGTGTATTCTTTTATTGCGGCTCTTCAATTCGGTTCTATTTTTCTCTCGCTTTTCAATACATTAGTGTAGATTTAGTATTATGTGTAGATTTGCTTATTTAAGTAATATGCTTAGCGAGTAGTTTAATCATATGCTTGTTAGGTAAGTTGGTGAATAGTGAATTAAGTGTGGAATTTAATAAGTGACCAGTGATTAATAATTTGTAAAAATTATTTAGTTTAGTGTTTTATTTAGTCGAACGGGCAAAAGCCGTAAGATTAAATAGGCATTAAATTAGTAATTAATTTCTCGTTAAAAAGTCGTTTTCAATATTAAGCCAACGTTTTGAGGATTCGATTTATTAGACGGAAATTAGTTCATCATTAAGATCGAAAATTTCACACTTAAGGATCTATACACTTTTACTTGACAAACATATTTTTCTTTATATATCTTTCGTCTTATTAGCTTGCTTATTAATTAGTTTAATCTAGTTTAGTAGATTTTAATATTTTGTGAGCAATGCTAGATTCACTCCCAACTCACATAAAAACTTTCACATGCACATGTGGCATGTAACTTGAACCAATCACATTCTATCAAATTTTCTCTATCTTTTTTCCACTACCTATATTTGTTTGACACATATGGGTGTGGAATTTGTATGTGTAAAATATGTGTGGATCTAGCATTTCTCTTAGTTTAAAATCAAAACAAAATTTTTTTAAAGATATTCGAGCATTAAATTTGAAACATTTTCGTGAATTTCAAATTCATCTCTCGCCGTGGAAACGACACTCGGAAGATAGACTATTACTTGTCCTCAAGTAATTTTTATATCTATACGGGAAACTCTCTATACTATTACTATTTGAGATATTTAGTTATATATTTTATTATATATATACTATTTTTATCGAATCAAGTTTTTAATAAAAAAATACCAAAAATATTTTTATTTTTATTATTATTATTATCTTTACAAAAAAAATAAAAAAAATAATAGTCTCTTTTAAATCCTCTTATATCATATAATTCTTATCTTCTTTAACCTCTTAATCCGGTTTAATTCTCCGACATTCTTCGTATCAACCAACCGTAGTTGTTTGCAGCTGCGAAAAATCCTTAGCATGATCTACCTTGTCGATATTGTACTTGCGAGACGTGTGGATATTATTATAGAGTGGGTGTTGTATGGGAAAGGTGGGGTTTTTTTTGACCATGTATAGATGTAATTCGGAAACAGACAATTCAATTTTCACTTATGAACCAACTCCGTATTTCTATACAATGTATTCTTCCAAACCTTATCAACTACAACCCACCACCACACCCCAAACATAGCTCTTGTGATTTATGTGGAAACGATCAATCAACTGACGTTTCTGAATGTCTACACGCCACGATTCCCGTTTGTCTATGAGTTGGAAACGCCGGCCGAACCAACTACAATCAAAACTAGTTAGTGATAACTTTACCCCTTTAAAATTCACATAGTTACCCTACACAATAAATCTATGTTGTGAAAACGTGGGGGGATCCTCCCAATGAGACTTTTTTTCATTGACACAACCAGATGAATCAAAATACTATGAACCTAACCCTTGCTATAAATCAAATTCTTCCTTTTCCTCTTTTCTTATCCTTTTTCCTCTTTTCCGGTTTTGAACCAATTCCAACCCCCGAATATTTATTCGTCGTTTCAATAATCAACCCCCACGAAGAAACGAGTACGAAAATGTTGCAATCTAGAGAAAATCTACTGGAAGCTATACAAGCCTTTTTTACAAGTATATCAAATACTTCCTACAGAGAAAAGAGGTAGCTTTATTGCTAGCTGAGGAGATTTCTAAAATTAAGCAAGTAGTGGATGAAGACAAAAATCAGCCAGAGAATATACAAGAAATAGAGCTACTCAAACTAATTATGATTTGTCAATTCTTAATGGAAAACACATAAAACAAGAAAGCATGCAGCTAAAGTTAGTTCTCAATATGGACGCCACTTATTTTCTAGAGTACGATGATGAGGAAAAGTTCTATTCCTTATAGTGATATTATTTATGAACTTCCTCTGATCATATCACACCCGTTTTACCAACTTTGGAGCCCGAGGACTCTCTCATCATGGGGAATGAGGAACTTAGCACTATTCTTGAAAAGGAATCAGACGAATTCATAAAGTCTAGTGTTGAGGACCTTGTTCCAATCCCAAGTGAGTCCGAGGATACATCCGAGAGTGATAGTGATTGTGATTTACCTTCGTGTGATGATTTCTCTCCCATTAACGTTTATGAGGAAAAATCTGTGACTTTCTCTAACCCTCTCTTCGATTCAAATGATGATTTTACCTCTAGTGATGATGAGTCACTATCCGATGAGGACGTTCCAGAAGACAATGTTAAAATTTACTCGAACCCTCTTTTCGAATTCGATGACGAATACATCTCTAGTGCCGTAAATCCTCTTTTTGATGAGGTGTTAGAGAACATCGAGAGTAAGGACTCTTATGTCTCTAACTTTGATGAGCCGGCTTTGCTTATCACACCTCTTTCCAACTTTAATGAGGATGAATATTTCGACCCAGGTGGTGACATTGATGAGATTGAGTTTATATCTAGATATTGTTGTTTCTACGGATATTGTGGACGATTATTAAGTCTCGAAGGGAGACATTATCTATCTTGAGAGTTTACTTATTAAGAACACTACCCCTAATCTCCCTCCCAAGGTATTTTTAGATCATGACCCGAGAAGTTTAAAGGATAAACTTGATATAGAAGATTTGAAGAGCATGGTCAAAGTTTTTGACCCCGGCAGTTATAAGAAAATTTTTTCTCCAACATATGCGAGCTTATCCTTTGAGGATCGCCATTATCGTTTCTTCACATATGTTATCCGAATTTTTCTTCCTTATTTCACATATCTGGTAAATTCTTCTCTTCCTCTCTCCCGTTCTTAGTCTTGAGCCGGTGGTATCTCATCGGAGTGGAACTTTCAAGTGCTTCAATGTTTATCTAAACATCTTGAATGAAAGTCTAATTGAGATTTGCTCTTCCACATGTTTCGTCCCTAATATATCAATGATATGGGGAGAGTCAAGCTAGAGACTCGCACAAAAACAAGCGCTTCTCGGGAGGCAACCCGTGTCTTTTCTTCTTTCTATTTTCTTAATAAATAAGTGTGTGATTTTATAGCCCAAGTGTGGGGGCGTGCTTCTTTCTATGGTATGTGGTTTCGTTTTTGCAGGATTCCTTAAGATCGTGAAGACCCGTGCTTGTTTTCAATCCTCCAATCATCCGGTCTTCGATCTTTTGCTTATTGGAATCTTCGATCCTGATCATTTATATATGTATTGTTACCCCTTTCACACTTGGAATTTTTTGCATTTGCCTTTTTCGTTCCTAAGTGTGGGGGTAAAACCCGATGCTTTTGAACATTGAGGCCAATGTTCCATTCTAAGTGTGGGGGGGATTTCTGCCGAAATGTGATCATACCTGTGCCTATATGTGTTCCCACGCAACCCCGTTTTGACCAAAATTTTAAATTTTTTATTGTTTTATTATGATATATATATAAAAAAATGGAAAAAATGATGAAAATATAAAAATATATAAATAAGTAGGCCCGTAGAATTAGGTAGCTTTTGACTTGACCGAGTTTTAAACTCTAGCTTTCCCCTTAGCTTTCGAGACTTAGCGTTTGCTTAACTTTAAAATTTTGCAAAGAACAAAAAATGATAGAGTTGAATATAAGTTAGATGCTAAGCGTGGAGTAGTTGGAACTCTTTAGAGCTCATAGAGGTTAATTGTGGCTTTTTGCTCCCACCAGCTTAATAAACGTTATATAATTGTTGAATAAATAAAGTTGCTTTGGTTTTTGCGATTCTTAGTTTAGATCACTTCGTAGAGATTCCTTCTGGTGAAAGTAAGGTACACATCGAGGTTTTGTCAGTGTTGTGGGGAAATAGACTCCTGGACCATGGTCGGCTCGCATACCGATGTGGCAGTTGTTAAAAGACCACAGGACTTGAAATTTGGCTATAATAATAATAGTTATGTAATAAACCAAAGCCGAAATAAGACCACTACCTCTTGCCGGCTCACAACCGATGTTGCAGCCTTCAAAAAGGTCGAGGATCACCGAGGTCGAAATAAGACTCCTGAACCATGGTCGGCTCGCATACCGATGTGGCAGTTGTTTAAAGGACCGAGGTTTAATAATGTTGCAATAATAATAAGAATAAAGCCAAATTTTGACTCCGGTGTTATCTAAATAAAGCCTCCGTCTCTGGACTCGTAGTTGAGTTGTTTCGGATGAAATAAAAAGGATAACCCCTAAATCATGCGAAATTAGAACCTTAATGTGGACCTTATTCTCACCATATCGTCTCTTTAGGAAAGGATTTCAAACTTATTATGGTCTAAACCGGGCATCTTTATGATAATAATGACATAATTTATTTGTCACCAATAATAATAATAAAATCCTTAGAGGATTTAGGAATAAGGGAGCGAAAAGTAGCTGCGTTTACACAATTAGCATTTATGAGTAGTGTTAGCATCTAATCTTATATTTGGCTGTGATTTCATTTTAAGCTTGGTTTGGGGATTGTAAGGATGACGAACTCTCGTTCTTAAAGCCTTTTATATAATTTTATCTTAGTTTTTTGTCTTTTATTTAATAAATGGTTAAAATGAGGGCGTTTTTGAAATAAATGATTTTTGATCCTTTTAATGGACATTTTCTGTTCTTGTTTGATTGTGAGTGGTCATCAGTTAAAGGGGATTTAATTATTTATTTCTGGACGTGTATTATTAACATTACGTGTGGGACCAGCAATGACTTAGTGTGGGAGAACTTGATGTGTGCTAAAACACACATTAATTATACCCTGAAAAACACTAATAAACGGACTAATAACACTAAAATATGCTTAATTATATTGCAAATATGTTTGTTTTGTGTTGTTATGTCTTGCAGGTACAAATGATTGAAAACGAAGCAAAAAACGAAGACTTTCGGTTAAGATTTGAAGACGTTTACGCGTTTTTCGAGATCAAGACGAAGTCGTTAATATTTCCCGAGTATGCCATTGGAAAGAGCATGAAAATTCGATCCGACAGTACCTTCATCTTTTATTGGGCCGGCCATACACCATTTATATGGGTCGGACCGACCAATATTATCAAGCTAAGTTAAAGCTTAAAGAGTACGGCCCAGATCAAAGAAATATAACCAAGCCCAAGTTAATTCAATTCAAAAAGAGAAAGCTTATGGGCCTTATGGTACTTACCAAACTAGGCCAATATCTAACAATGTTCCATATTCTGGTACTATTGCTTAAATCTCACACCAAGAAAGGATATAAGGAAGCAGCAGACGTGATCTAGCTATCTCTTATCTTATCTTTATTTTTTTTTCAATTTTTTTTCTTTCTGGTAGATTTAGAGTAGCAGCAATAGGTCTAGTTAGGAGTAGGTTAGATTAATGTATTTGTGTACCTTTATGTAATCTTCATTCCGAATCGTTGTAATAGCTACGTTTATGGTGTAAGGATTTGGGTTTGATTATTGAAGTTTGATTTCAGATTGGTTGTTATTGATGTTTCAAACGGGTTGAATTGATTAGATTTGTCTCGAGTATATACTTTAGTTTGATTTGTTATTCGGGAAATCAAATTGGTTCTTCATTAGATCAATCGGATATAGGCCCAGTTAGTGTATTCTTTATGAGGCCATTTCATTTGATTTTGGAATGGAAAAAGTGCATTGTTTTAATATTGCTAAGATAACAGCTTTTGTGTATTGTTTTTATAATGGAACCGGTTCAACTCATAGGCGTGGAGCTTAAGGGTTTAATAAGCTAGATAAAATTTGATTATTTTCCTTAGCTTATTAAATCGGGTGTATTCGTTTATTGCGGCTCTTCAATTCGGTTCTATTTTTCTCTCGCTTTTCAATACATTAGTGTTATTTAAGTAATATGCTTAGCGAGTAGTTTATTCTTATGCTTGTTAAGTAAGTTTGTGAATAGTGAATTAAGTGTGGAATTTAATAAGTGGCTAGTGATTAATAATTTTACAAAAATTATTTAGTTTAGTATTTTATTTAGTTGAACGAACAAAAGCCGTAAGATTAAATAGTCATTAAATTAGTAATTAATTTCTCGTTAAAAGTCGTTTTCAAATATTTAAGCCAACGTTTTGCGGATTCGATTTATTTGAGACGGAAATTAGTTCATCATTAAGATCGAAAATTTCACACTTAAGGATCTATACACTTTTACTTGACAAGCATGTTTTTCTTTATATATCTTTCGTCATATTAGCTTGCTTATTAATTAGTTTAATCTAATTTAGTAGATTTTAATATTTAGTTTAAAATCAAAACAAAAAAACATTTTTGTGAATTTCAAATTCATCTCTCGTAACATCGATATGGCGTATCCGCTCCATACCATACGGCGTATTGATTGTCTAGACGTTATCATTCTTTACTTTTTATGCACTTTAAAAACATTATTGTCAGTTCTGGCAATACGGCGTATTCATGCACATGATAAGGTGTATTCACCACACTGACTCATATTTAGTTTGTTTAGTTTAGTTTAAATTAACCATAGATACCAAGATAGGAATGTACGTTTTTCCTATTATTTGCACAGAACCTCAATGAAAGAAAATAAATCGACGAGTTAGATGAAGTATTTACAAGTCTAGAGGTGTTGGAGTCTTGAAACGTCAAGGCGGTTGTTCAACACAAATTCTTGCTCAATAAACTCAACATGAAGAATCTACCAAGCAAATACCAGGGGAGTTTCTCATTCTAATTCTTTTTAATTCTCATATTTAATGTTTATCTATATAATGAGGACGTTGTATAATTCAAGTTGGGGGATGGAAATTAGAATGTATACTTGTCCTAATCTTGTTTTATTTTTCACACTAAAATGCTTAAAATATGCTTAAATTTTTTAAGAAAAAATCAAGCATACTTTTGTGAAATTACATGTTACATAACCCGCACACAACAACCCTTATTAAATATTGTGAGGATTTAACCTCTCCGTTTCCAAATGTTTACCCAAATTCCATAAATTATGAGTGTGCCGGTGATGTAGTAGGCTTTAGAACTTGGCTTGGTATATCTATTCGAGTTCACATTGATGAGTACTATGGATTTAGATGGAGTAACTTGTTTAAATTGGTAAATTTTAGGATTACACCAAAAAAGCCTATACATGTTGTTTATTAACTAACTACACTGGTTAGTTAACCCCCATATAAGCCCTTTGTTTACTCTCACTTTAAGAGTAAGATACCCTTAGAACAACCAGTAGAGCCAATCCTTTAGGAATTACACCAACTTGTTTATTTCGTTACACCTTTACACCTTAGCCTACCCTGTTAGATAAAGTTTATTTTACAGTTGCTAGTTGCTTAATGTGTAAAGTATGTATTTCTCGAGTATTGTGTCAATTTTGGTATGGTTAGAAGAAATTCGCACATCGCAAACGGGAGTTTATAAAGTAGTCAAAACTCATGTATTTTTACTACCATCGCAATTAATGGTACGTGATGTGTGCTAAAACACACATCCTTTTTACCCTGTAAAACACTATTAATCAGACTAAAAATACTAAAATATGATTAATTATATTGCAAATATGTTTGTTTGGTATTTTTATGTCTTGCAGGTAAAAGGATTGAAAACGGAGCAAAAACAGGAATTACCGGGCTCGATTTGATCAAGTTTAATTATTATTCAAAATCAAGAAAAAGTCATGAAAAGTCCACGAACATGCCATTGGAAAGAGCGCGAGAAAATGAGTCCAACAGTGCCCTCGAATCTTATTGGGCTATCCCGTAACCCATTTAAATGTGTCAGGCCAACCCATTTCTTTATAAGCCCAACTTAAAGCCCAACAAGGATAAAAATTAAAACAGAGATTTAAAGGGGTGATGACGTCATGTGACGCAGGTCACATGATCTATAATTAAATCAATATACCTCACATGCCACTTCACTCGCCTTTAATAGGCCAATATCAAAGTGACACATGGCGGGGAAAAAATTTGCAATTCTACTCAGTTATACTACAATGATCAAAGGACGAGATTGATGTGTTTGATTGAAGAAAAAGGGAAGGACACGTGGCTATGTATGAGGGGTGAATCATCTCCTTGACATGCTGGCAATCCGAGGAATCCCACCAATAAGCCAATGATTGGCCAATAAATACCCCAATGATTGGACAAATTTTACAATACTACCCCTTGGCTTGGCTATATAATCATTCCGCTCCCCCACAGTTTCGGCATTAGATTTAGCTTATTTATACACTTTTCTCTAAATAGTAGCTTATTAGTTTTATAGATTTAGCTTATTTTCGTTGTTAGCTTATTTGTAAAAGTTGTTTCAACAGCTTAGTTTGAAATATTGTAAGATTTTCACTAGTTAATGAAGATGTTTATGTTTAAAAGCTTATTCTCTTTTCTAGTTTCTTATCCGAGCTTATTGTTGAATAAGCTCTACTTTTCTGAGCTTAATATTCAGCTTATTTCTTAACTTCTTATCGGTTTAAGAATTTTTAATTGAATAAGCTTTTCATAAGTTTATACAATTTACAACCTTAAATCCTAAATAAGTTTCGATTTCAAGCTTTTATATTAAGCTAAGGTTTAGCTCATTCTAGGTTTATAAGTTTTCAAAAGCTCTTAGTTTAAATCTGATAAGCTAGTTAATAGCTTGTTGGATCTCGTTTGAGCTTAGAGATTTTACAAAAGCTTTCGTTAAAAGCTCATTTGATTAAGATTGTTCGGGTAAGCTTAGTAGCTTATTTTGTTCTTTATTCTTGAGGCTTATTGTTCTAGTTTAGTGTTCATTTTGTATGGATTACTTTGCGGTTATAAATTAGATTTGAATTTGCTAATTTGGATCTCGTTTGGAATAGATTGTTTAGTGCTTATTTGAGGTTAAAATTAGTATCATTTGCTTATTGGATGTTCGGTTTGTGTTTTAGCTTAATAGTATAAATCTCAATTGGTAAAATTTCGTTTTGGCCTATTATAATTTCGTTTAGCTTATTTGTTAACTTAGAACTTTTGGAGTCATTTTGTTTGCTCATTGCTTATTCGTGTTTGGCTTGGTTGTTCATTAAATAGGTTTTCGATAGTTTATTTGGTAAAGTGGAATCAGTTGAGTTGAGCTTATTGTAGTAACAAAGGTTGTTAAAGCAAATTTTGTTAAACTGGTTCTCATAGTTGTTATTATCTCTTGGGCCTTTGTTTAAATTAAGAGTTGGGCTTGCGTTTTAGCTTGTTGAATTCTAATATGGACTTTCGTTTGGCTTGTAACTTCTTAAATGGGCCTTAGTTATCCTGTTGGGCTTATTTTTGTATTCCTAAGTTTTTAGGCCTGCGTTAATTTAGAATGGGACTGCGTTTGGGTTGTGCTAGTTTGGGCTTGTTGGATTGTTGTGGGCCTATTGAATCAGTAGTAGTAAATTGTGTAAAACTGTTTTAATTGTTAACAGTTTAAATGTTTTTGTATTTTTGGTACCGGTCAACTCATGAGGCGTGGAGCTTAAGGGTTTATTTAGCTAGACCGAATTTGATTATTTGCTTTAGCTAAATAAATCGGGTGGTATTCGTTTAATTGCGGGTCTTCAATTCGGTTCAATTACCTATCCCTTTTCAATTAATTAGTGTAGCTTAGTTAGAATTGTTTTGCTTTGCTTAATTTATCATCATATGTAGTGAGTAGTTTAATTAGTGCTTGTTAAGTGATAATGTGAATTAAGTGTGGATTGTAAAAAGGCTTGTTAATTAATAATCTTCGATTATTTAGATTTGTATTTTGAATGTTTCGAAGGGCAAAAGCCAGAGAAATAGTCAAACGACACATCTAGTAATTAATATCTTTTTAAGAGATTTTTGTCAAAATAAACCAACGTTGTGAGATAATTATATTTTCTAAGGAAATTAATTCGTTAATAAACCTTAATTCACACTTAATGAACTTTTCATGTCACTTAGCAAGCACTCTCGTCTTATAACTCTTTTAAGTTCATTCTAGCTTAATTCTCGTAGTTTAATTGTTTAAGTATAATTCTAGTATTAATATTAGTATAATTTTCTTTGTATTAAAAATAGTTTTAAAACCAAAAATCTTAAAAGATAATCAAGCATTTTTCTTCGAAAACATTAACATGGATTTCAATTCATCTCTCGTCGTAGAAACGACACTCGGAAGATAGACTATTACTTTTTCTAAAGTAATTTTCTTATCTAATGGGATATACTATATATTATTACGACACGCATTTGACGTTAATCAGTACATCCGAAGAATGAAGAATTATCGAAGGAATTATCCAAAATTATTATGATCGTGAAGATGGTGAAACTACTCCGAGTTTCAAATATGTGTGTTTTGCTTTGTATACTGTGCAGGTAACGGATATTCACTAAAGGACAAAAACAAAGCCAAAACCGACAAAACCGAGCACGAGAATAGAAAGAGCGTGAAGAGTCAAAAAGTCAAAGTCAACAAGTCAAAGACAAAGCCGAAAGCGAAGAAATCTTATTGGGCCAACCTGTACCCAAATTAATGGGCCAAGTCAGCCCAATAAGCCTTATTTATTATATCAAAGCCCATTATAAAAGCCTAATCCTTGTAAATCTTAACCCGACCCCATCTATAAGCCCAACAACACTTAACCATTACACCATTAACTGTTTACACCATTGGTCCTTATGATTTTGCATCGTTAGTCCATAGGGACTAACACTGTCAGTCCCTAACTGTTTACACCGTTAGTCCTTATGGACTAACATAGTTAGTCCTTATGACTTAACACCATTACCCCATCCCTTAACCCCAAACACCGAAATTAAACTTTTCCCACCACTTTCCCGCCAAGACATTATTCATCATCACTAACCTCAAAGCCCACTCACCCACTATACCCCGAACCAATTACACAGTTTGTCCCTACACACTTATACCCTAATCCTGTTAACCCCACTCAGTTATACCAAAATCTTTTTTTCCCACCCAAGACATAACCCCACTATTCACCCATCACTATCCTTGAAACCCTTCCCCAAAACCCCTTCAACCCCACAGCACATGGCTTTACAAATAGCCAAGGATGCCACCTTGGCAATCCTACGAGTTCCCATTGGTTGAAGACTTGAAGACAAAAATCAAGGGCTGTGATTACCCCCCTTGGATACCAAGTAAATTGGATGGCTTAGATGATATTTTGAAGGAACTCACACAAGAAGCACACTTATCTTTCATCTCGGAGAAGAAACACACTTTGAAGAGCCCAAGACTTGAAGATTTTTCTATAAATAGGGACCTTGTAAGCCTTTGAAGGCATCTAGTGTAACTTACAGCTTATTTAGTGTACTTTTAGCTTATTGCAATTAAATTTCAAGTCTTGTAATTTTTCCTAAAGTATTAATGAAAGTTGAGGTTTTAATGTTATAAGCTGTGTTTTTAAAGTTCATGCTCTATTGTTTTCAAAAGTGTTTACTAGTCCACAAAAGCTCTTAGTTACTTATTATAAGCTGTTTTAACTTAAACTACAAGCTTTTCCGTAGCTTGAAGAGTTTAAGTCATTTTTACCCAAAATCACCAAAAAGCTTTGCAAAGAAGCAATGGAGCATGGTAAATCTTGGATGGCCATGGTTTAGAGCTTCATAGGAAGCATTAGGATGGTTGAGAACTGTTTTGGGTGCTCAATCTCAAACCAAAAGCTAAGGAACTTGTAAGTTCTTAATTTCCATTTTTAGCTTATTCACTGTTTGCTTATTTAAACTGCTTATTTTTGTGCTTATTACTGCTTATAGTTGCCTATCATATCTTAGTATAGTGTTTTGATCATGTTTTATGCTTAAGTATAGTTTAAATCTTAGTTTAACTAGTTTTAGTCTAAAATCAGTGAAAAGAAAAAAATAAGTCATAAAAATTAGCATAACTGTTTAGCTTATTGTTCTGGCTTATTTGATGGTTTAAATGTGATCATTAGGTGTAATATAAGCTTGACAACATCTGGTATTTCAAGGTTTAAGTTTAAATTTGTGTTTTACAAGTTAAAAATCATGAATCTGCCTTTTAAGGGGTGTTTGGGACAAGCAGTACTAACATGGGTTAGTACTGCTTAGTCTCTTTTGACCCATTTGCCAACTTTGGTTAATCATTTGTAGGATATATAATCTATTTTAGGTTAAGGTTTAAGTTTGACTTTGTGTTTTGAGGTTTTGAGAAAGCATGGTTTGAATCTGTGATGTTGTAGCTTCATATCAAAGCTTATTTGTTTGGATTGTGATTAGGTGCTTATAGTTGTTGTTTTCATGCTTGTTTGTGCCTCAAAATGCAGTAGATATAGTTGGTATAAGTGTGCATTTGTAATTTGAATTTTTATCAAAACCTGTCTAAGTTTTATTTTTAAAGTTCAAATCCATTTTTTATTAGCAAATTTAGGGTAGTATAAGTTAGTCTTAGGTTTTGAAACTCATAGCATAAGCTCATTACTGTATAAGCTCAATCTGTTTGAGCTTATCTTAGTTTTTAAAACTTATTTTCATAGCTTTAAGTAGGGCTACAGTTAGCCTTTTTGTCTTTTAGATAAAACTTGAAAAAAACCAAAAAAGTAGGATTAGGGTAAACAGCCATTTTCAATAGCCTTTTTCTAGCTTATTAGTTTTTTAAAATGATTAATTTTTGCTTTTTCTTATAGCTTGTAGTATTAACTTTATCTGTTTTTAGCTTTTAGACCTTAGATGATAGCTTAACTAGCTTAAATTTTAGCTTAAAAAGTGCCTTGTAGACTGTTTTAGTAGCTTCTTAGCCAAAATTGCTTATTTGCTTAATTGACTATTTTAGCTGTTAGTTTTGCCTAACTTTTGTTTATATTTTCTTATTAAGATAGGTTTAAGATGTTTTTAGCTTATTGAGCTTAGGTTTGAGCTTATTCAAGCTTATAAGCAAAATCAGTTAAGGCTTAAAGTTTTTTTCTTCTTAAACTGTCTTAAAGCTTTTAGATGCATTTATCTTATCCTGTTAGCTTATTTTTAGTACTTAGTGCTTATTAGTTTTAGATTTAAGTCTGTGTTAGCTTATTTGCCTTTTCCCTTAGCTTATTTAGTCTCTATAAGCCAAACAGCTTAAGCATATTGTCACTTAGTAAAAGAACCAAAACTGTTAACTTAATTTAGCTTATTCCAGCTTAAAAATAAGTTTTTATAAAAAGTGCTTTCATTAAAGTTGCTATTTAAGCTTAGTAGAAGCTTTTTCAAAAAGTAAATTTCAAAAATAAAAAAAACTAGGGAAATTGGGAAGTCAAGGGTGAGCTAGGCTCGAACCCTTGACCTCAACCAACCTCAACCCTGTCTCAACACACACACTCACAACCATCTGCCCTCGGGACTTTTTCGATATAACTTTGCAAAATTTAATACTTAACCCCTTTTTAGCCATTTTAGCTTTCAGCCTTATTTTGCTTAATAACAGCTTATTCCAATAAGCTGTGTGAACCCTTTTATTTTTCCTAGGCTTAGAATTGTCCAAAGTAATTTCTGTAATTTTTTCAGAATTTTGAAAATTAGTTTAGTATTTTTAATTAATTATTTAGATTAAAACCGTTTTTAATTCATAATAAATAAAATAAAAGTCAAAAAAATATAATTCTTTTTTTTTAAATTTTCTTTTATCATTTAGGACCTTTAAAAATTAAATTTGCTTTTGTAGGGTTAAAATTTGATAGTTTAGGTTTTTAAAGCTCGGATTTTGATCCCGTCATTGTTTTTCGTGTTTTTGTTTTAATTGTTTTCGTTTTAGGTTTGCTTTTACTTTTTTTTGTATTTATATTTGTAGAAATAGAATCCCAAATCAAAAATTGATTATTCAAACACGCGATCATGAACTTAATCACGATTTTTAAATTCGCACCTCGTCGGGAAACGACTCGGGAAGGTTTTTTTGGATTTACTTTGGTTAAAAGTAATCTTTTAAAAGCCTTACGGAATACTTACACTCTCTAATTAATTGATATTTTATGAATTCTACTTATTATATATTTACATATATTATATAGTAAGGAATTTTTAAGAACCAATTTTTGGCGCCGCTGCCGGGGAGGTTGTGAAACGATTATTGTGTACGTTTGAAGATTAGTGTATGAAGACCCTTCCCCGTGAAGTTATTACTTTCATTTGTGAATATTTTCTTTTATTATCAAGTAATAAAAAATACCAAAAAAATTGAAAAACAAACAAAAACGACCGTTGTGTCACTTGTGAATTCGGCTCACCTTTAGATTACAAACTATAAGAGAGGTATAAGGAGGGTCGATCCTACGAACTTCGACCTAAAAGGAGAAGGTTTTTAATAGCTTCGCGCTTACCCGCTTCCGCTTCTTTGTGCGTTTTCTAGAGAGCTACCGTACACTTGTTTGATTATCGGTTACAAAAAAAATTTTCTCTCTTTTTATTTTTCTCTTATTTTGTTCTTAGTGTATGCAAACTAGCTATTCGTCAAAATTTGTTGGTGAACCTTCTACGAATCCTACTTCTACAATTCCGAAATGTCGTAATCGTAGACGTTCTATACAAAGAGTCGAACCGTTTTCTCTTGTAGAGACTCTCATAGTTACGATGGCCGGTCAACGTACTCTGGCGGAATTACTCCGTGCACCCACCGAGGGTTATGCGGAGGCAATCGTTGTACCACCCATTCCCGCTGAGCATTTCTAGCTCAAGCATAGTCTAATCAATCTTGAAACTTCAAAACAATTCTTTGGTTTTAAGAAAGAAGATCCTCATGCTCATATTCGATATTTTAACAAGATTACTTCTACATTGAAGTACAAAGATGTACCCGAGACATCTATTAAGCTTATGCTTTTTCCATTTTCTATCGATGGACCGGCCCGAATTTGGCTCGACAAAGAACCTCCTCGTTCTATTCTCACTTGGGACGATCTCGTATCCAAGTTTATTAACCATTTCTTTCCTCTCTCAAAAACAACAAATCTCCGGAATGAAATTTCAAATTTTCAACAACGTTTTGATGAATCATTTTATGAGGCATAGGACAGTTTCAAAGATCTCCTTCGAGCATGCCCACATCACAGTTTTACCGAATTGCATCAACTCGATACCTTCTACAATGGTTTAAACCCATCCGATCAAGATTCTTTAAATTCTGCCGCCGGTGGCAATCTTTTGGAAAGAAGTGCACAAGATGTGTTGAAAATCATTGAAAATAAATCAAAAGTTCGTAATTCAAGAAATAAACTGACTGTTAAGCAAGTAATGTTAATTCGTCAGAAATAGCTAGTGACGTAGCTAGTGTCATGACTAGTGCCATGACCGCGATGTTTAAACAACATCAAGTAACCCCAGCTCCAGCTTCCGTAAAAGCTGTTGAGGAATTGTGTGTTACTTATGGTGGTGCTCATTCTAACCGACAGTGTCCCGCCACCGATGGCAAGACTTTTTCGGGCTATCAAGACAATATTCAAGGATATGTTTCAGCAGCCGCAATAAACTATAATCAAGAAAATACCGGATATCGTCCTGAAAATGTAGCTAACCAAATTTGACAACCAGGTTTTGCTCAACCGAATGTGCAAAATAATCAAAACCGGTACAATCAAGGTTACAATCAAAACAGAGGAATTAATCAAGGAAACCAAAATTATCAAGCTCCGGCTTATCAAGCCCCGATTCATCAACCACAAGTTATGACGACTAGTGATTTCTTGAACTACATAAAGGCAAATGATGCGGTGATGAAAAACATGCAAACCCAAATGGTCTCTTTAACAAATTCTAACATCGAGCTTAAGAACATGTTTGGTCAATTCATGAAAATGAATACCGCTTCTACTTCGGGTTCGGGTTCACTTCCTAGCAACACCATTGCTAACCCAAGAGGTGATTTGAAAGCAATCACCACCCGAATTGGCATTTCTTATGATGGACCATCAATTCCACCCCTGTCTTCTTCTCTTCCTAAGGTGGTGGAACGGGAACCCGACGTGACAAAGGATACGGTGCTTCCAAGTACCGAAAACATCCAACCTGCGATAGTCCAAATTCAAGCTCCAATTGATGAGCATGTTGTTGCTCCTAAGCCTAAACCGTCTATACCTTATCCTTTGAGAGACAACAAACAAAAGCTCCGTGAAAAAGATGATCTCCTAGCTTCGAAATTTGTTGAAATCTTTAGGGAATTACATTTTGAGCTTAGTTTCGTGGATGCTCTTCTTCACATGCCTAAGTTTGCTACAATGTTTAAAAGTCTCCTTAATAACAAAGAAAAATTGTTTGAATTAGCCACCACCACATCGGTGAATGAAAATTGTTCGGCGGTTATCCTCAAAAAGTTGCCCGAAAAACTTGGAGACCCCGACAAGTTTCTCATTCCATGTGATTTTCCGGAGTTAGATGAATGCTTGGCCTTGGCCGATCTCGGTGCAAGCATCAACTTGATGCCTCTCTCCATATGGAAGAAGCTCTCACTCCCCGAACTTACTCCTACGCAAATGATTCTTGAGCTTGCGGACCGATCGACCACTCGACCGGCCGGCATTGCCGAAGATGTCTTTGTGAAAGTAGGAAAGTTCCATTTTCCAACCGACTTCGTAGTAGTTGATTATGTTGTCGATCCTCGGGTTCCCTTAATTCTCGGGAGACCCTTTTTGAGGACCGGACGAGCTTTGATTGATGTTTACGGTGAAGAATTAACTCTCCGCCATGATGATGAAGCCGTAACATTCAAAGTTGGTCAAACTTCGAGATACTTCTACAATGATGCCGAGTCGATTAATCGAATCGATGTAATCGACGTAGCTTTGTGAGGAGTATGCTCAAGAAGTTCTTGGATTCTCGGATTGTTCTACGAGTGGCAATCCCACTCCGTCTTTATATCCTATCCTTTCTACTTCCCCCTCTTCTCTCGCTCCTTATGAGATAAGGGGACTTCTTTTGATGAAAATCGAAGCTGTCTTTTTCTTTATTACTAATTTAGATTCAAATTCCACCAGGAATTGTTGATGACAACTGATATGTGTAAAAATACAATATCCGTAATACCTAAAATACCAATTAAACCCAAAACAGACCAAAAATGGCAAATATATGCTTGTATTTGTGTTTTGTGTGTGCAGGTACGGATATATCAAAAATCACAAGAAAACCATCAAAAACAAGCAAGCACGGACACGAGAACGGAAGAGTGAACAAAAGCCAGAAGCAAAGCCAGGAAAAGTCAAACCCTCAGTCAAAGTGGTCAAATCATGGTCAATAAAAGTCAACAAAACCCAAAGTGTTTCACTTTAGCCCCTCAACTTTCAGAAAAGTTCATAAATGGTCCCTAAATCCAAATGGGCCTCACCCGGATTCATAAGCCCAAAACCCTAGCCCATTTCCCTTTTCATAAACCACAAGGGCCAGTTTTGCAATTTCTGAAACTAGTTTATAACTAGAAAAGGAGAAATCAAAGAGAAGGACTGAATGTGTCAAAGGGCCAAAGTTTAAAAGTCATTAACCCGCTTCAGTTATAAAGGCGCGAAGCCTTTTTTACTGTTCATTCATCTCTCTCGTTTCACCAAACAGTCAAAACAAAGGGCAAATTAAAATCAATGGGCAATTAAGACAATTCATGAGCTCTCTAACAAGATTGCAAGGACAGATTAGTCAAATCAAGAGGCAATCATGCCCACTAAAGATCATAGCAAGTTCATTTAATGGAGACGCAACAAGTAGCGTGGTGTTTGCACATAACTATCACAAAAGAAGCACAAGCTGTAATATCAAAGAATGACAGCCTGGCATTCCTACATGTGTCCACAATAAGACCAACGGCTATAAATCAATGTTACAATGATTATGGAGAATAAGGGTGAGATTAAAGGATTGGTGAGCAAGGCAAGAGAGACTTAGAAGCTTCACATGCAGCCTTTAAATAAAGCCTCACTCTCACCACACACTACACACGCGTGCTCTTAGAATTTAGTCATTTAGCTTAATTTTTCATTTCCTAGAGTAATTTTGTTTTAATCTTGTAATTTTCCTTTTAAGTAATTGTAAGCAATTTTTATTAATAATATTCCAGTTAATCTATAATACAATTTAATTCATAAGCTCTCATTAGTTTTGTTTTTATTTTAAGGCTAAAGCTTAATAAGCCCTCATAAGCTCATAATCAACTCTAATGAGTCTATAAGCTCATAATAGAGCTTAACCCACCTTAATCATACTTTTACTCTTAAAATCAGCTTAAATACTAAATTACCTTTACTTGTGGACTATTAGAGCTTTTGGAAGGGGATCTAAAATAACAAGTAAGGATCCTCATGGACTAATACCTATGCTTTATTAATAGTTAGGGAGCTCTAAGATGCCATATTAGGTACCTTTCTTATTCTGCTAGAGGCCTTGTAGTTTTCCTTTAATTTCTTGCTTTAATATTAGTTTTTATTGCTTTCTAAAACTTAATCTGCTTATTTGCTTATTTCACTGCTTATTTAGTGCTTATTTGTGTTTATTCTAGCTTAATAATCATAATTGTTTATCTGTTTTTGAATTTCTTAGTTTAAATCATAGTCTTTCATATAATTGTCTTAAAAACCTTAAAAAAAACCAAAAATAGTAGAAAATTAGTTTAAACCTTAGATTATTGCTTAATCAGTTGTTAATTCATGTTAGTAAGGGTTGTTATAAGCTAAAAATAATCTGGTATTAAGCTCTTGTTATTTAGATTTCACTTTAAAAGCTTTTCTCCAAACTGTCAAGTTCTGAAAGGGGTGTTTGGCATAAGCCACTTTGACTATCAAAAGTCAAAAGTTTTGTGCAAACTTTTTTGGACAGCTTTGATTTTAGTTAAAAACAATAGGAAATGAGTTTTCATAAGTCAGTTTTGGAAATTTAGAGAGTTTGAGCTTATTTAAAGTGTGCCAGCACCAGGGGAATTTCTCCTTGAATTTCACTTGGGCAAAATTTGATCTAAGCTTTAAAAAGGCTTAGATCTTGCTTGCATTTTATTTGTGCACTCAACTTGAGTGTGTTTAAGTGCAGGTTTACCCTTTGGTAACCTGTACTATAACTTTGCACTTGTGCAAAGTGCATCAGTAGGAACTAAGGAGTTCCTACTATCACTTTTAGCTTAATTTTTAGCTTGGTAAATTTTAAGTTAGTAAATCTAGGATTTAGGTTCTTAAATTTAAGTAGCTTATAGTTATCTTATAGCTTAATATAGATTAGGATTTGTTTAACAATTTCTAGCTTATTTCTTAGGGTAAATTTGCTGTCAAAAAGTTTCAAAACACCAAAATCAGTAGTAACAAAAGTTAGCTTTTAAATCTTAATTTCTAGCTTATAGGCTTAGGTTTTATCAATTAGTTTAATAGCTTAATAGTTGTTTAATAAGTTTTCAAAAGATCATAGTCTAATATAGCTTAATGTGTCTTTTAGCTTAATATTATTTTGAGCTTTTTGAGTAAATTCCTGAGTTTCACCTTTTGATCTTCAAATTCAGCTAGGGGTAAGTGTTTATAGCTTAAGTAGCTTATCATTTTTAGCTTATGCACATCATAAGCTACATAGGACAGTTTTTAGTTTGAAATTTGAGCTTAATTTGAGCTTTTTGCAAACTGTTTAGTCAAAACAAGCAAAAGTGAGCTCAAAAGCTCACTTTCTGTAAGCAGGTTTTCAAAAGCTCCTAGAGAGCTTAATTTTGACTTTGAGCTTATGTTCCATTTATTAAAAGTGCTTATAATTGTGTCCTTTTTAAATTTCAATTCTTAGTTTTTGCAAAAAGTGAAAAATAAAAAAAAGGTGCAAAAAGGGTGTATACCAACCTCGAACCCACGACCTCTTGCACACAACACACACGTCTTACCATCATGCTTCAATAGCTCATCCATCCTCTTCTCTCCTCATTAAATACTTGTTCACATTTTCATTTACTTTATAAATAATAAGCCGTAGCTTATTCATAGGCTTTTTGAGCTTATTATTTAAGCTGAGTTACTCTTTTAATTTTTCGTGTGTTCTTTATTAAGTTTTAGACTTTTCCTGAATTTTCCAAATTTTTATCTTCATTTTATAATTTACTAGGATTTTTTGTAGGTTTAAAAATTGAAAAATCATTAAAAAATAGAAAAAAGTTTCAGAAAATTACAAAAAATTAGTTTTTAGTTTTATAAAAAATAGCTTTAGGTTTACATTAAGAAAAATCATTTTCACAACTTTTAGATTTTAATTTTCATTTTTGAGCTTTTAATTTTTAGTTTAAAAATAGGATTTTCATTTTAAAAATAGTTAAAAATAGTTTTCTGAGTTTTTATGTTATTTTAGACTTTTCTAAGTTTAAAAATCATTTTTCTAAATTTTTAGTACTTAATTTGCTATTTTTTAGGATTTAATTAGATTAAATTAGTTTTTAATTCATAATAAATTCAAAAATAAAGAAAAAAATGTTTTTCTTTTTCTTAAAATTTTCTTTTGTCCTATTTTAGGTTTAGAAATTAAGTTTGCATTTTTAGGAGTTAATTTTAGTGTATTTGCTTATTTGTCACTTTTAGTTGCTCCCGTTAAGTTGTTTAAGCGTTTAATAGCTTTTAATTGTTCATTTTAATTGTTGTTTTTAATTAGTAGTGGTCGCACGCGAACTCACCCCTTAAATTCTACCTATATACGATATAAATACACCAAGGGACGAAATCACGCGAGATCAAGAAAACCGGAAGCAGTATAGAGTGTTCCCGGGTCGTTATGTCCCAACGAGGTTAGAATGGAATATCGAAAAACGTTTGATGATTGGTGTTT
>BQNB010002552.1:57502-123638 GCA_026074375.1 Tanacetum coccineum
CAAAAGTCAACCAAAGTCAACCTCATGGTCAAACTTGGTCAACTATGAAGACATAACCATCAAAATCTCAAAAATACCCCTTGTTGTTAAATAAATTCAAAACAAGCCCCAAAATTAATTACACCGTTAGTCCTTTGTTAACAAGGGACTAACGACCGTTAGCCTTTATTAATAACCAAATCCAAACTGGCCCATCACCACCTTGCCCAGCCCAAACCATACCCGGTCAAACCCTTTTTACCGAATTTTCCTGCCCCTTTACTCTCACTATTCACCCTTCTCCCTCACCGAATTCCCTGCACCTTCACCTCACCAAATCGTACACCCACAATCCCTCGCTCTTCTAGAAGGCCTGCCACGCGTGTCAGAGAATGACACGCTGGCAATCCCGGCCTTTCCTATTGGTTATTGATGCGTGGAGGCTAAATCGAAGGCTGAGATCGATTCAAAGTAACACAAGGAGGATTAGAGGGCTGAGATTAGACACCCCGAGCTCCTCACAGAGAAAGCACAAGTCCCAAAGGCCTATGCATCCTCATTCGGCTATAAATAGGAGGTTTTTCTCACAAATTGGTGTGTAATTTTGAGAGAGTAATTTTTAGATAACATTTAGCTTATGTAATTTCAGTTTATTCATATTGTACTCAGCTTGTTTTATCAATGAAATATTGTTTCACTTAAATCGTGCTTTTAATTCCATAATTTACTTAATACTGTTCTAATAATAAGCTCTCAATGAGCTCTTCTCTCTAAAATAAGCTAAATCTAAACTCAGTTTAGCCTAATAAGCTAAACTAAGCTGATTAATTACTTAAGATCCACTCAAACAAATACCTCAGCTTATTTTAATGGAAGGGAAGCCAAACATGGATGGGCTTCCAGGACTTACTGGCTTATTCTCAATAAGCCAGAGCTTGTAGATCAGCTCATTTGAGCTTATTTGACATGATTTTTATATAAAACAGTTAAAAATCCAAAAATATAGCATTAGCATATTACTTCTTGTTCTAGCTTATTTGATTGTTGAATATTGCTTATTAAGTCTTTATTAAGCTAATTAGTGTCTAGTATTGCTTATTGGTGTTTTAAATCTCTCTATCATAGTTTTAAAATTGATTTTCAATGCATAAAGGGGTGTTTGGTTTAAATGATTTTGACCTCAATTAGTCAAAGCAATTAGGTAATTTTTCTTTGTTCCGTTTAATTTTCATATGAGATTAGGATTTAAAAAAGTTTGAAGGTTTAGAGGTAGCTTATAATCATTTTATGGCTTGTTGTGTTTGCCTATGCACCAGGGGAGATTTTTCCTTTTGCTTTGCTTGCTTAAATTTTATCCAAGCTTTTGTGAGCTTGTTGTGTGTTTGTGTTGTGTTATTCATCACCCAATAGGAGTGCCTAGTGCAGGCTTTCCCTTAAGGAAACCTGAAATTGTGAATTACCATTTGAATCAGTTAATACCACTATAGTCTTAAACTGCAGTGGTTTTTAGATCATGTTTAGGACTAGCTTAAATAGGAGTTAGGCTTTAAAATTTCATAAGCTCTTAGATTACTTATAGGTTTAGTTAAGTTTAAACTTGTTTTATAGTTTCTAGCTTAATCACTTGGGAAAATTTAGCTTTTAAGCTCATTAAAAACTCAAAAAGACCAAAAACAGTAGTGTCTAGATTTTAGCTTCTTAATTAGGAATTTTAGCTTATAGTATAACACCCTTTGTTTTCAAGTCATTGACGACGTCAACAAATCCGCAATGTACTTTTTGTAATGTACGTGTTCACTTTAATTAACTTTTTAGCTTATTAGATTTTTAACCCTTTTGAACTAGTGCCTGAGTTTGATTTTTTCTTCCCTTCAATTTCAGCTAGCTTAAAGAATTAGTGGTTAAGTGAGTTTGTTAGAATCAGCTTCTAGACAACTTAAGCTTTTAGGAATAGCTTTTGCTTTCAAAATTAAGCTTAAAATGAAGAGTGTGCAAGCTGTTAAGTGAAATCAAACTTTTTAGAGCTTAAAACCTTACTTACTGTAACAGCTTGTTCTTAAGCTGTTTTAGAGCTTATTAGTGAGTTTCAGTCTAAGTTGATTTTATAAAAAGTGCTCAAAAACATGTCCTTTATAAGTTCCAACTCTTAGTTTTTGCAAAAAGTGAAAAATAAAAAATAGCAAAAAGTGGGGTTGCCAGACCTCGAACCCAAGACCTCTTGCACACAACACACACGACTTACCACCATGCTTCATTAGCTCATCCGTTAGCCTTTCTCTCTATTCAACTCTTATACTCATTTTCCTTTTAAGCTTTTTATAATAAGCCGTAGCATATAAGCTTAATTATCCAGCTTATTAGATAAGCTGGGTAAGTTTTCTTATTTTTCCTTTGAACTTTGTTGCATTTAGGATTTTCCCTGAATTTTTCACATTTTTCCATTTAGTATATTATTTTTAATCATTTTTCTAAGGATTCAATTTTCGAAAAATCATAAAAAATAGAAAAAAGTTTTATAAAAATTCAAAAAAATAGTTTTTAGTTTTATAAAAATTACTTTTAGGTTTACATTCAGTAAAAATAGTTTTCTAAGTTTTTATGTTATTTTAGTCTTTTCCAAGTTTAAAAATCATTTTTCTAGTTTTTTAGGACTTAATTTGCTATTTTTTAGGATTTAATTAGATTAAATTAGTTTTTAATTTCAAGAGTTTTTAGTTATTCCAGACTTTTCTAAGTATTTTAAAAAAATCATTTTTCCCTATAGTTTTTTTTTAGGACTTATTTTGCTATTTTTAGGATTAAATTAGATAAATTATTTTTTTAATTTCATAATACATCAAAAATATTCAAAAAAAGTCTTTTATTTCTTAAAATTTTCTTTGCTTAATTTAAGGTGGTTAGAAATTTATTAGAATTTTTAAGGGGTTAAATTTTAGTATAACTTTCCTTATTTCATCCTCGTTTATTGTTTTACACAACCGTTAATTGTTTAGTTTAAATAGCATATTTAAAATTGTTCATGTTAATTGTTGCTATTTATTTATAGTTTATAGAAATCCAAAAATAACTTATTCTCTCATTCAAATCAACAATCCAATCTAAAGCAAGAGGGTTACAATTCACAGTCCGTTGGGGAAACGACCCGGGTGATCAATCTCCCGTTAAAATACGTATTGAATTATATTATAATATTAAGTCTTTCAGAGTGATCTTTCTTAAGGCGACTTTCGAAATTTCTCAATTGCTCTCTCTTTTTGGAAATATATATTGTATATTTTATTAGTATATAAAACTATCATCAAGTATGCACAAAGATAAACGTTAGTCGATAAGATTTGGATATTGGATTCCCAAATGAAGCTGAGGATGTGAAGCTCGAGTGATCGAAGGACAAAAACTGCGAGCACGAGAGGCTTCAAAAATCCGGGCAATCCTGGACATACAACAACACAAACACAAAAATGGACATGGGCGAGCCTCTCTCACAACAACAAGACACTTATTCATTACTATTAGACTACCATACTACTACTACGATTATGCTAGGATATCATGGTGCCACGCACGAATCGCAAGATATAGGTCACACGTTAAGCTTGCTCCGATCCTCCCATAACTAGAGCTTGTGATGGGGATAGAAATGGGATGACGGAACACCCAATTAGGAGAGTTTGTCTCCATAGATCATCATCGGGCTTTTATGATGAAAAAAGGCTTGGAATGCATTAAAGCCCGATGTGACACGAATGAGGAGATTTCTCTTAGAAGCAAGATCACCGTAGTGAAACTTTGTCTTCATTTTTAGATGGAAAATGGAAGTAAAGAATCAATCACGGGGGAAAGATGAGGAGCAAGGAAATACTCGTGGAATTTCGACTACAATGCATAACTTCAGATCATAAATCTTGTTTCCTATCTCCGGAAGGAGAAAGAAACATCAAGAGCGTATCCAAGATCATTATTGAAGAAGAATGAAGTACAAAATCCATAAATAATGACGGGATGGGTGGGCAAAAATATTAGGCAAATCCACGGGATTGTCTTCCAACCTACACATTAATGGTTAAAATCTCCCGAATTCGGAATAATCACCATGAAATGAATCAAAACTCGGGAAAACTAAGTGGAATTATAGTCAACTCCGAGTCGAAATCATCACTCTCAATACCCGGTGGTATTGAGTCATCCAGACTGGAAATTAAATCGATCCTTCCCCTAAGAGTACACTATCCTCAACGGTGATAGGAAATGTGGGAAGAGACTCGATGATAGAATTAGAATTGTCTTGAAAAGCTTCCGGTGGTGGGAGAAGAGTTATCGTAAAGCAAAACAGATCCCATCAGAACAAAAACAAAATATCACCCTCCGATCAAGTTTGATATATCAATTCCCGAGCGAACTCATTGATAAGAAAATCATCTTAGGGAGGGGAAGCATTAAAGTAATCACGATGACTAATGATTCAAGAATATAAGACTCTGCATCAACTGAAACATCTTCGGCGAGAATCGATATCTACATTATGAATCAATTATACTTCACTAGAAAAGATTCCATTCCTCGCAAAGATCAAAAGGAGGGCTCGAATAATTTTTAAAACTCATTTCGTGAAATAACCTCCTCAGACTTGACTCGAACATTACTATAGGTAGAATCGTCGAAGAAAGGTGGATATGGAAAACTTTGA
The DNA here is from genome assembly GCA_026074375.1 of Tanacetum coccineum. Classification (NCBI taxonomy): domain Eukaryota; kingdom Viridiplantae; phylum Streptophyta; class Magnoliopsida; order Asterales; family Asteraceae; genus Tanacetum; species Tanacetum coccineum. The sequence goes on from BQNB010002552.1 coordinate 62,169, forward strand.
AAAAATTGTGCAATTGAGATCAATCACCATCGGGTGCAATCACATACCACACTTTCGAACGGAGAAATCCTCGGACTCACTTGGGGTGGGACACGTTCTCAACACTAGACTTTAATGACTTCGTCCGATTCCGGTTTCCGAATAAGTGTCAAGCAGTGCTCATAACCTCCATTTGAGAGAGTCAACGGCTCCTGGGGTGTTAATGAATAGTATAAACCACGTCATCTCAAATCGTCGTAGCAAAAAGAGTTATGATGTCACGACGGATAAGTACTAAGATTAGCCACCTGCTCTAGTGTTTGAAGCTTTTTCTTTTTATTAATTTCAATACTCATTTCATTGAAATTTCCCTTAAGCTCATTTATCTTAATCTCAATATCAATCCTCCCATTACGATAATCTTTCATTAAATAAAGTTTCATTTCATCTAAAAACTAGCTGGCAGGGGGGGGGGGGTCAAGATCCTCCATATCTTGGATTACTCATCTCTGAGGAGGTTGATGAAATGACGAGAAACGCGGGGTTTAATTTGGTCAAAACCGGAATAATTAGAATCATAACACAGATTAGGTTCGTAATAATTCATCGATTGACATTGAAAAGTCATATGACGACCCTTGCAGTTTTCACAATAAGGCTCATCGAAGATCAATTGATCACATTGAAAAGTCTCATGCGGGCCCCTACAGCGGATACAACAAATATATTGTTGAAAATTAGGTGAAGTTTATGGAAAATAATCAAAGTTTTGATTGAAACACGGGTCCGGATTGTAGACAAACGGGACCTGAGGTGGACAATCATAACCATAGTGAGCATCGTTCCCACATAACTCACAAAAATACGTATCATACTAGGGTGTGAGTGTATTCTGAAAAGATCAGATAATCTGATGACGAATATCCGGTATTTGGTCAAAGTGGAAGAATTTCCAGCTCTCAAGAATTGCAAAAACAACACAAAATCAAACCATTTAACAGGGTCTTTCACACCGCAACAAGTACTGTTTACCGTCTCCAAAAGTGCAGTATCATACAAGTACCTATTACCTAATACTGAAACCCACACTGCTGATCACGTACAAGGATACACAAAAACAACCAATACAAACGGAGTTTCCACGACCCCATACACATAACAGCCTTGGGTTCGCGCCGATAAATGACGTCATTAAAGTACATAAAACAATCAACTTAGAGTCATAAATAAGAAATTCTAATTTAAACGGAAGTTGAGGACTTACTGAAACGATAATATATTTCTGAGCATTCTATATCGACGATTAGAAGCAACATATTTTATATTTAAACGGGTACAAAATGCGAGAATTGACATCAACTTTAACCCGCATAATTCAAACTTCACGACGGATAGCTCACTAAAAAAGAAAAACAGCACAAAGGATGCCGGAGGAGAGCGTGAGGAAAGCGCGCGCAGCAAATATAAAAAACCTTCCCATATCCGAGTGGGCGTCTAAGTCTTCCCTCGACAACGAACCTCTGTTATACCCCTCTGATATAGTCTTTTTGTAATAACTTATTCAAAGGTGATTGGGTATACGATCTCGACAAGTTGTTGTCACACACAAAGACAAGTTAATCTTTTGTATTGGGAACTTATTATGATAATAGCACGAGATGCAAGCATTATAAGTGAGTGATGATTATATTTCTTGATTAAGGATAATTTTTTATGTTTTGATTTTTTTCTTTTTTGATTTTTTCTTGATTTTTTATCTTATACTAATACTAATAAAAGAAAATGAAAAATATTTTTGTATTTTTGTATTTTTATAAATAAAAGAAAATATTCACAAACGGGAATGATAACTTCACGAGGGAAGGGTCTTCAAAAACTAATCTTCAAACGTATTCACGAAAATCGCACACACCTCCCCGGCAACGGCGCCAAAAATTAATATCTCCAAATACGTATATATAAATATATAATAAATAAATATATATAAATATAAGGGTTAATCAATAATAGTAAGTATTCCAAAAGATTTGAAAGATATTACTTTTGACCAAAGTAAAATCTAAAATCCCCTGGGTCGTCTCCCAACGAGGTGCGAATTGAAAATCGAGAACGTTCGTGATCGCGTTTTTAAATGGATTAAGAGATTTAGATTTGGTTTTTCTAATTCTACAATTAAAATGCAAAAACGATGAAAGAAAATCTAAAAACAAAAGCTAGAACGGATTTAAACCTAAAAACGAGAACCGAGTCCGAAAACCGTTCTTTAAAAAACTAAATTTTACAAAATTAACCCTACGAATGCAAAATTAATTTTCCTAGGTGCTAAATGATAAAATAAAATTTTCTAAAAAAAATTATATTTTTTTGACTTTTTAATAATTTTTTATGAATTAAAAACTGTTTTCATAAGAAAAAATGATGAAAAATACTAAACTTAACGAGAAAAATCTGAAAAAATACAGAAAAGTACTTTGGAATGAGTAGAATCTATGAAAAATAAAATGGTGTTGCCAGCTTATTTGAATAAGCTGGGAAAAAGCCGAAAAGGCTTATAAGCTAAAATGGGAAAAACGTGTATAAAAGATTAATGTGTGCAAACTAGAACGGAAAAGACCCAAGGGCGGAGTGGTTTGTGTGTGTTGTGTTAAAAGCTTTGGTTGAGGTTGTGAGGTCCAGGGTTCGAGCCTTGCTCACCCTAGACTTCACAATTTCCCAAAGTTTTTTATTTTGCAAATTTTTTTTATGGAAAAGCTTAAAGACCCGAAAATAAGCAATTTTAATAAAAACAACTTTTTTATAAACCACAAATAAGCACTGAAATAAGCTAAAAAGTGACAGAAAGGGCTTTTTTACACTAAGTCCTAATTAAGCTAACTGTTGGGCTATTTTAAACACAAATAAGCTGTCAAACAGGCAAATAAGCTAAGAGAGGCCCTACACTACACCTAATAAGCAAATTTAAACAAAATAAGCAAGGAAAAAAAAGAACAGACTAATAAGCTAAAAATGGAAATAAGCTAAGTAGCTAAACAGGCAGACAAACAGCCTTGGGGACAACCTTTGGGCTTATTTTTAAGCCCAAAGATGGAACCTTATGGGCTTAAGGCTTATACCAGCTTAAAGCTTGGCCTAAGGGCTATTTGAAAAAGCAAGGTAAAAATGGTTTGAAATGCATATAAGCTATTAAAAGGCTGATGGAAAAGGGCTATTTGTATTAGTATGCTACTTTTGGATTTTCTTAAAATGAAAAATGGCAATAAGCAGGCCAACAAATAAGCTAGTAAATAAGCTTTGAAATGAAAAAAATTTTAAAATAGATTGAGACTGACTCCTAATGAGCTTATGCTCAAAAGTTTAAAAGCTAAAAACAATTTTTACTAACTGAAAATTGAAAATGAAAAAAACCTTTTGAAACTGAAAAATGACTTGAAAAACTTTGACAGATTTTTGCAAAAACTAAAGCAAACTTAAAGACCTTTGACTAATGCTTTAAGACACTCAAACCAACATAAAAACTAGACTCAAAAGCTGGTTTTGAAAGCTATGGCAAATAAGCACTTTGAAACTGTTTTGTCACCACAGTTTCAAAGAACTTTTAAAAAACTTGAAAACCAACTTTAAGACCTTAAAAACTATTGAAAACAAATCAAAAACAACTTAAAAAGGCTGTCAAAGTATGCTGGGTGACCCAAATGGTTTTGTATCCAAATTTGACCCACTTTCACCCTTGACCCAAACACCCCTTTAAGATTGGAAATCACTTTTTAAGGCTGATTTGGGCTGATTTAAGCAAATATTTTGGAAAACAGATAATAAGCATGCAAAGTTAAGCAATAATAAGCAAAAAGAAACAACAATTAAGCAGACAAGTAATAAGCAGTATAAAGGGCAAATAAGGACAGAATCAAGGTAAACTTAAATAAAAGACATATAAGCATAAATCAAAGAAGAGTAAGCATGAAAAACATAAAATAAGCAAGAAAAGCAAAAGTAAGCAAAGATTAAGCACTGCTACATTAAAAAAAATGCAATAAATTAAAAATGGAAACTTAAAAGAATCTGGAATCCTTCGGATACCATAGGCCCATGTTATAGGACTGTCTCAGGTACCGAAAGATCCGTTTTGCCTCTTTAAGGTGTTTGACTATAGGACGTGCTTGATAACGAGCACATACAAAAGTAGCAAAAGCAATGTCTGGTCGACTGGCTGTTAGGTACATAAGCCCTCCTATCATATGACGATAAGTCGTTTGATCAGTAGGAGTGCCTTGTAAATCAGCATCCAGCTTCTTAGTTGCTATAGGTGTACTCATGGAGACACATTCATCTAGACCATGTTTCTTTAACAATTCAATTGCATATTGTGACTGACTTATGAATATGCCACGGGGAGATTGATGAACTTGAAGTCCAAGAAAGAACTTTAGTTCACCCATCATCGACATTTCAAAATTATTTTTCATTAAGTTTGCAAAGCATTTTAAAAAATCTGGATTTGTTGATCCAAAAATAATGTCGTCAACATATACTTGTACCAATAATATGTCTTCCCTATGACGTCGTGTGAACAAAGTTGGGTCAATTATACCTTTAGTGAACCCATGTTCAATTAGAACAGAAGACAATTTGTCATACCATGCACGAGGTGCTTGCTTAAGACCGTATAGAGCTTTTTTCAACCTGTAGACGTGATCTGGAAATTCTGGATCAATAAACCCTTCAGGTTGGCTGACATAGACTTCTTCTTTCAAAGGACCATTGAGAAAAGCCGTTTTGACATCCATTTGAAAGATAGTGATATTCTTATGAGCAGCATAAGCAATAAACATCCGAACAGCCTCAAGACGAGCAACAGGAGCAAATGACTCTTCAAAATCAATGCCTTCTTCCTGCTTATATCCTTTAGCCACAAGACGAGTTTTGTTCCGAACCACAATATTTTCAGCATCACACTTATTCTTCCAAAGCCATTTGAGAGCAATAATATTCTTTCCTTCTGGTCGTGGAACGAGTTCCCAAACTTGAAGTCTCTCAATTTGATTCAACTCATCTTGCATAGACTCAATCCAACTGTGGTCTGTCATTGCTTCTTTGATATTCTTTAGTTCAATAGTACTAACGGTTAATGCATACATGCATACTTCAGAATCTGTATGTAACCGTTGACGAGTCATGACAGGTTTGGATGGGTCACCAATAACTTGGTCTAGAGGATGATCTTTTGTCCAAATGTGAGTTGAGGGTTGTACTTGATGGAAATTCTGCACATTTGATGGTTCTAGAGCCGTTGTAGATGACTCAATTTCCTCATGACTTGGAGGATTATATGGAACAAACTGTGCATTACCATCAAAATCAGCAGTGTCTTCTTGATTAAATTCATCAGCCTCGGTCAAAGAGATTGGAGAAGTTTGTTCGTCAGATGTAGTGACAACAGGAGGAGCCTCATGCGTGTCAACAATGATTGAAGATGTGGAAGGTGAGTCTTCATGAACTTGAGTCGGTTGTGCAGCGGAATAGATGGGTGTATCAGAAGACTTCTGCTCATAATATTCTTCAAACATTGGACCGAACAAATTATCCAAATCTTCTTTGGATGGAGTATTCATTGGTTCTGCTGATGAATTATGATTGTTGAATCGTTGAAGTTCGGGTTCTAAACAGTCGTGTTCAGAAGCCATAGCTGTGAGCTCGTCAAACTTGACATGAATAGTCTCCATTATCATTTTGGTCCGTCGGTTATAAATTCGAAAGCCTGTTGATGTTTCCGAATAACCAATAAACACCCCAATGTCTGCTTTTGGTTTCATTTTTCCAAGATCATCTCGGTCATTTGTTGGATAACACAATGAGCCAAACACATGAAAATATGCAATATTCGGTTTTCGACCGCGTAATAGCTCATAAGGTGTTTTGTTGTATCGTGTATGGATGTTTGACCGATTTTGAGTAAAACAAGCTGTAGCCACTGCTTCAGCCCAAAGAAATTCAGGTAACCGAGAAAAGATAAGCATTGTGCGAGCAGCCTCAACAAGAGTACGATTACGTCTTTCAACTACTCCATTTTGCTGAGGTGTTCGAGCGATTGAAAATTGTTGCATGATGCCTAACTTTTCATAATGAGCTTTAAGAGATGTGTTTTTGAATTCAGTACCATTGTCAGTACGAATCTTACAAACTTTTGCTTTGTAATTCAATTGAGCTTGAGCAATGAATTTCTTGATGATCTCTGGAGTTTCATCTTTCGAGCGAAGAAAATAAACCCATGTATATCTAGAGTAATCATCCACTATCACAAGAATATATTTCTTTCCATTGATCGAAGCTACCCTCATTGGACCGCATAAATCCATATGAAGTAATTCCAATTTGGAATGATCACTTGGAACCAATTTAGGTGGATGAGAAGCTTTCTTGCTTTTTCCCCTTTCACAAGCAGAACAAAGGTGATCCTTTCCATATTTGAACTTTGGTAGACCGTCAACCAAGTCAAGTCTGGTAAGATCATTTATGGTACCAAAATTAAGATGTGACAGTCTTCGGTGCCATAACCATGACTTTGTTGAAGTTGCTTTGGACATGAGACAAACGGGTGAAGAAGCAGCCATGTCAGAAATGGAGATAGTATACAAATTAGATTCGCGTCCACCTGTGAGCAAATCATCTCCTTCCAGATTTCGTACGTAACATGTATTGGAACGAAAAGCCACTTCTAAATCTCCATCACAAAATTGTCCAACGCTAAAGAGGTTATGTCCAAGACCTTCAACATAATATACATGACAAATAGTGATATTGCCATGTATATAATCGCCATAGCCTGTGATTGCTGCAAAATTATCATTTCCAAAGCGAACGGTGCCCATGAATTTCTCAATAGTGACCGATCACCCGTCATATGCTTTGAACAACCACTGTCAACAACCCACAGAACGATCTGAACTACCTGCAACACAAGAAGAGACAACACATGGACAACTAGGCAATTTGACTACCCATTTCTTAACTGAAACCGATGGTTTCTCAGATGAACGAGTATTATGAACATTCGGTTTTACGCTGACAGGAGTCCAAATAACATTTGGTTGTGATTCAAACCACTTTTTCCAAATTCTACTTGTTCGAATCTTGTTCTTTATGAATGTGTTTAACGGTTTATCTCGCAAATTTCTTTTCTTTATCCTAGACGCACTAGAAACCTTATCCTTAGCTTTTGAGGCACTTTCTACATCAATCTTAGATTTGGAAACTACAAAAGTAGTATCTAGAGTCTTAGATTGTGTCTCTTTCTCAGAAAACCTAGTCTTAGGAGCTACGAAAGTAGTTTCTGAAGATTTTGATGTTCTAGAATTAGTGAAGAAGGTTCTACGAACATTCGAACGCACATTCAATTTAAGCTTTGCAAGACATTTATCATGACAAGGAATAAGCACATTTTTCATACAAGAAACACATAACAAAGTTTTCGCTTTAGAAGCGTTTGCAACATCAACATCAATTACATTCTCCTTATTCGAAATAACATTTGCAGATGTATTATCTGTTTGCTTATTTTTCCTAACATAAACTGCTACATTCTTTGCTGCTTTCTTAGAGTTATCTAAAACATTATGCGCAACATGTGAATCTCTACTCATTGGTCTTCTAACTCTAGATGTAGCATTCATTCCTGTAGAAGATAAAGCACTCTTAGTCTTGTTTGTTTGTGATTCTTGTGTTGTGACAACTCTGTACATTCCTGGTCTAATGACATTTGTGTTTTGATTTGCCCCTGTTTGTTTGGTAGGTGAAGTCTGTAAAGTGACTGGTTTTGACACAACATGGTTTTCTTCTGTTTTGGGAACATCCGTTTTCTTTTGAAAAGCGTGTTTGTTTAGTGGTGTGACACAAAGAAGAGATTGAGAACCATTTGTTTTGTCAAACTTAGTATTTACAGACTTACCTTTTTCAACTTTTTCCAATCTTGTCTTTAACTCAGATATGGTAGATAAAAGATTCTGATTCTCAGCACGAATAGCACCATATGCATATGTTTTCTCAGAAACATGAACAATTAATTCATCCATTTCTTTTTGAGTTTGAGACCGTGTCTTTTTGATTGAATCGAAAAGCTTTTGATATTCTATTTTGACATTGTCGCGTTCTTTTATCAAAGATTGCACTTTAAATTCCAAAGACACGTTCTCATTCTCAAGTTTCTCCATCCTTGAAATCCAAGAGTAATCAAGAGGATTTGTGTTTTTATTTTTCAAAGTTGAATCCCATTTTCGTTTTTCTTTTTCATGTTGTAAATTTCACGAAAACATCCTCGGCGATGCCGGTTGGAGAAGAAATCGTTCGGTCGGCAAGTTCAAGTATCATTCGGGTTTTGGTCAAAGCTGGGAGACTTAGTTCTTTCCAAATGGAGAGAGGCATTAGGTTGATGCTTGCACCGAGATCAGCCAAGACTAAGCATTCATTCATCTCCGGGGAGTCACACGGTATAAGAAATCTACCGGGGTCTCCAAGTTTTTCGAGAAACTTTTTTAGGATAGCCGCCAAGTAATTTTCGTTTACCGGTGTCTTTGTCAACTTAATTATCTTATCTTTATCATTGAGGATCTTTCTAAACATTGGTGCAAATTTGGGCATGTGTAGGAGAGCGTCCGCGAAACTTAGCTCGAAATGGAGATTCCGAAAAATCTCCATAAATTTTGAAGCTAGAAGATCGTCTTTTTCATGGAGCTTTTGTGGCCCTTGAAGGTTAAGGTAATTTGGTTTAGTCTTTTAAGCAAAAACGAGCTCACAGTTTGGTATTAGTTTGGGCCACAGGAGGTTTGGATGTTTTCGGTGTTGGTTGCACCGTATCTCCTTTGTCAACCTTAGGTTTATTTTCCATTCTACTTTAGGAGAGAAGAAATTGAGGTCCATTTATAGGAAAACCCGCTTTCGGGTAGTGATTGCGCTTTTTTACATCATACTTTCGGAACGTTTAGCAATGGTGTTGCTTGGGAGACGAAGCCCGAGCTCGAAGTAGAGAAGCGTATTACTATTCAGAATTGGTGATCTGCCATTATATTTGCCCTTTGATTTTAAATATTTGCATAAACCGCGTCATTAGCTTTGACGTAGTTATCAAAATCGGACTTAGACACACCTGGTGCTGGAGGAACTGGAGCGGGAGCTTGGTAAGGTGGAGCTTGAAAAGTCGGGGGTTGATTAATCTGGGGTTGGTAAACTTGTCCTTGATTGAAATTATTACCCCGATTTTGGTTAAAATTGTTCCCCCGATTTTGGTTGAAATTGATCCCCCGATTTTGGTTGAAATTGATCCCCCGATTTTGGTTGTTTTGATGGTTTTGCAAAGGAGGAAAACCGGGAGGTCGAATTTGGTTTGCAACCATCTGAGGTCGGTAACTGGCATTCCCTTGGTTGTAGTTAACTGCGGCGGCTTGTGACACGTACTCTTGAATATTGTCACGATAAACGTTGCCATCGGTGGCTGGACAATTTTGGTAAGAATGACCACCCCCGCAAGTTACACAACTTTGCTCGACCGCTTTTACGGGAGCTGGAGTTTGGTTTTTCTTATCGAGAATCAATGCTCTAACCATATCTTTAAGTTCAGCAACATCGGATGAAACTGCTGGGGTAGAAGAGTTCGTACTCACTTTGGAAACAATGGCCTTGCTTCGTGATTGACGAACTTTGGACTTGCTCTCGATGATTTTTAGGCATTCTCGAGGCATTTTATCCAGAAAGTTACCACCCGCAGCGGAGTTCAATGAATCTTGATCATTCGAGTTTAGGCATTTGAAAGTCTCGAGTTGATGCAATTTCCAAAAACCCATGATGCGGCATCCCTAAGAAGATCATTGAATCGGTCCCATGCCTCGTAAAACGTTTCATCAAATTTTTGTTGAAATCTCGTGATTTCATTTCGAAGATTTGTTGTTTTAGAGGGAGGGAAGAATTTGTTAATGAATTTCGAAACAAGATCATCCCATGTAAGAATCGATCGAGGGGGTTCTTTTTCAAGCCAAATCCGGGCGGCTCCCTCGAGGGAAAATGGGAAAAGCATAAGCTTAGACCGACGTACTCGGGTACCGTCTAGGGAACTTCATCGTTAGAAGTGATCTTGTTGAGAATTATCCTGATGAGAGCATGTGGGTCGTCTTTATCATGTCCCAAAAAATTGCTTGTTTTGAACAAGATTAAGTAGACCATTCTTGATCTTCAAAGTTGTTCGTGGTGATTTCAGGACAGACGATGCATCCTTGTAACCCTCGTGGGTGCTTCGAGCAATTGCGCCATAGTACGATTATCGGCCATCGTTAACATGGGGATGATTGGAAAGTTTCTTGATTGTTATTTGGTTTTCAGTTGGGTGATTCATAGAAGTTTGTCGGACTGGTGTTGTCGACGATTACGGGCTTGAGAACGAGTGCGCATGCACAAAATAGAAATATAAAAAGAAAATTTACACTATTTTTTTTGGTTTTTTCAATGATTTATTCACAATGTATTTTAACGGACAATGAGGTAGGACAACTTCAACCAAATAATCTACTTACTTCACGGTAGCTCTCAAAAAGATAAACGCACAGGTGAGCGGAGGAGTAGGAATAGCGCGAAGTTCTTTCTCCTTTGGGTTCGTAGTTCCTCGAAAACAATCCTCCTTTACCAACTTTTTTAGTTTGTTTATTTTTCAGTGTGCCGTACGTCATAAGCGACACAAACTGGCAAGTTTTTGATCTTTTGTTCGATTTGGGAACCAACAAGTTCACCGGAATTTATTATGATAATACTTTAGTGAAAGTATTATATGATTGATGATTTTTATTTCTTGATTAAGAAAATGTTTTTATATTTTTGGTTTTTCTTGTTTTATAAATATATACTAAAAAAGAAATGAAAAATATTTTTGTATTTTTATAAAAATAAAAGAGATATTCACAAATTCAAACACAATTTTTCAAACGTAACGATAATTCGTTTCACAGCCTCCCCGGCAGCGGCGCCAAAAATTGAACTCTTAAGTATGCTTTGTGACTTTGGCAGGTTAACTCAAAACTTAAAGAGACAAATTGCAGTCTAACTCCAACCCATGATGCTGCAATGGGGACTTAAACAAGTGTGAAAACCACAGATTCAAACTTGGACACTTAAAACCTTGAAAAGTTAATTTAAACTATGACAACCTTTAAAATCAGATTGAATAACTCTAAATCAGTTTGTTAAGTGTGACTTAGTGACCAAACCCAATGGAATCACCATTTTAACCCATTTGAGGGCTTATGCCAAACACCCCTTAAGAATCTCAAAATCAAAATTTTAAACTAATCTAACTTGGTTAAGCTTGGGAAATGACAAAACATATTAAAGATATGATGTTACAGTATAAATAAGCAAAAGTTCAACAGTAATAAGCTCTTTTTAAATAAGAAAGCTAATAGGCAGTTTAGACTAGAAAATAGGCAGATTTGACTTAACTGGAATTTAACTATCTATGATAAACTTAAATGCAAATTAGAGGCATAATAAGCTAAGATAAGGCAAAAAGAACACAGATACGAACTAATAAGCATTAATAAGCCATTGAACAGTAAAATGGCTTAAAATAAGTTAAAATGTACCCTTGGTCCTAAGCTTTGACAGGAGTTAACAAAAGCTAATAATGGCTTCTTTGGCACCAAATTCAACCCTTAAGCCCATCCATGATTCGGCTTATTACCCAATGAGCATAATAGCTTATATGAACAGTAACTTTTGTTTTTAACAGAAATTTAAAAGACATCTTTGAATTTTATTGAACTTTGAAATAACTTACAATGAAAAATGAGTTATACATTTAAACAAAGATAGAACTTAAACGTAATAAGTATACATAAACTTTAAAACTTTAAATTTCAAAATTACACTAAATTATATTTCTCTGGTGCTCTTGGTCTTCTTTCTTTTATAGCTGTGAGGGTTGAGGCTTGTCGGGGGTTGTTGTGGAGGGGAAATCCAAAGTATTTTTAGCTATTGATCAAAACTTTGCTTCTTTGAATCTCTCAGCCATTGGATTAGTCATTGAAAATGGTGGGATTGCGCCATGGAACATTAAATTGGCGTTGTAAAATAAAGTGTAAAGGTACCTGGTCCTCTGAAGCTTTGACAGAAGTTAACAAAGCTCATCAAGGGCTTTGTGGGCCACCAATAATTGAACCTGTATAGCAATCCATGATTCGGGCGTAGTACCATTGAGGGAAATAGGTATTATGGTAACTTAACGTTTTATCTTTAACAAAGAAATTTAAAGACACTTTGAATTTTATTGAACTTCTGAAATAACTTACCACTGAAAATGAGCTTATAACATTTAAACAAAGATAACTTAAACTGAAAATTACATAAACTTTAAATTTCTAAATTACACTAAATTATATTTCTCTGGTGCTCTTGGTCTTCTTTCTTTTATAGCTGTGAGGGTTGAGCTTGTTATGTTTGTTGTGTGAGGAGGAAATCCATACGTATTTTAGCATTGATCGAACCTTGTGCTTCTTTGAATCATCTCAGCCATTGGGTTAGTCATTGAAAAGCATGGGATTGCCAAATGGGATTAGGGGTTTAGTGGAGGGGAGGTGAAGGTTTTATCTGGGTAAACATGGAGATTGAGTATTTTAGGGAGAGGGGGGGGGGGGGTGGGGGGGGGGGGGGGGAGGGGGGGGGGGGGGGGGGGGGGGGGGAAGGGGGGGGGGTGGGAAGGTGATCACGTGAAGGATTTTGTTTTGGGGAAGAGAACACACACCCACACCACCCCCCCCCACCCACCCCCCACACACACACACCTACCCCACCCCCCCCCCCCCCCCCCCCCCCCCCCCCCCCCCCCCTCCCCCCCCCCCCCCCCCCCCCCCCACCCCCAACCCCCCCCCCCCCCCCCCCCCCCCCCCCCCCCCCCCACCCCCCCCCCCCCACACACACACACAACAAACAACACCCCAACACAACACAAAAAAAAACACAAACACAAAAGCAGGAAAATGACGGGAAGAAGGGTTTTATAAAAGGGTAGGGATAACAGGGGTGAGTTTGGTGGTTTGCCAACTTTGGCCCCTCAACCATATATACTCTATTTCACCCTTAATCCTTGTGGTGTAAAGTCATTTAGGGGTTGGCAAAAACAGCCCCTCAAAGTTGGAAATCTTATTGCACCGCAAGTCCTTATGGGGAATAACTTTTAAGATATGGCAGAATCTGCCCCTTAAGTTATAAATACCATTACTTTTCATCAAGTCTTTCGAAATCCAAAGTTTAAAAACTTGGCAACTTCGGTCCCTAAAGTTGTAAATTGACTTTGCTTTGACTTGACTTTGTCGGGGTTGACTTTCTTGTTGACTTTTTGACTTTGACTGACTTTGGCTTCGATTTGACTTTGGATTTTGGCTTTTACTCCGCCTCTTTTATTCTCCTGTGCTCTGTTTTGTTTGGTTTTTGCCTGCTCTTCACATGCAATGTCCAATAAAATCGACCTCGGTTAACCGACTTCAATGATCTTGTAGGAGAAAGTCTTAGTATCACTAATTAGAGGTCACCGGATTTGGTCATCATGTATAAGGTTCATTTGTCACAGTGAATGGTCTATTTACGGCACGTGCCTTCTAAGAAAGTCTTCCTAAGATTAGGGAAACCCGAGGATCGGCAACGTAATCAACGACACACAAATCGGGCAGGAAAGAAAAATGTTCCAACTTTTACGAAAACATCCTCGGCAATGCCGGTTGGAGTAGAAATCGTTCGGTCGACAAGTTCAAGTATCATGTCGCGTTTGGTCAAAGTGGGAGACTTAGTTCTTTCAAATAGAGAGCGGCATAAGGATTGATGCTTAGCACCGAGATCGGCCAAGGCTAAGCATTCATTATTTCTCCGGAGAAGTCACACGGAATAAGAAATCTATTGGGGTATCCAAGTTTTTCGGGAAACTTTTTTAGGATAACCGCGAGAAATTTTTTGTTTGTCCGGTGGCTTTGTCTTACTTAGTTATCTTATCATTTGTCATTGAGGTAGCTTTTAACATTGGTGCAAATTTGGGCATGTGTAGGAGAGCGTCCACGAAACTTAGCTCGAAATGCCCAACCCCCCCCCCCCACCCCCCCCCCACCCCCCCCCCCCCCCCCCCCCCCCCCCCCACCCCCCCCCAACCCCCCACCCCCCCCCCCAAGCGATTCTGCGCAAATCTCCATAAATTTTTGAAGCTAGAAGATCGTCTTTTTCATAGAGCTTCTCTTTGTTGGCCTTGAAGATAAGGTATGTTGGTTTAGAGTCTTTGATAGCCAACATCGGGCTCACCAGTTTGGTCATTAGTTTGGGCCACCGGAGGTTGGATGTTTTTGGTGCTTGGTTGCACCGTATCCTTTGTCACATTGGGTTCATTTTCCATCTCTTTAGGAAGAGAAGAAATTTAAGGTCCATTATAGGAAACACCGCTTCGGGTAGTGATTGCTTCACATCACCTTCGGGTAGCAATGGTGTTGCTTGGAAGAGACCCAAGCCCGAAGTAGACGGCAGTTTACTATTCACGAATTGGTGATCAGGTCCGTTATATTTGCCATTTGATTTTGCATATTTTGCATAACCGCGTCATTAGCTTTGACGTAGTTATCAAAATCGGACTTAGACACACCTGGTGCTGGAGGAGCTGGAGCGGGAGCTTGGTAAGCTGGAGCTTGAAAAGTCGGGGGTTGATTAATCTGGGGTTGGTAAACTTGTCCTTGATTGAAATTATTACCCCGATTTTAGTTAAAATTGTTCCCCCGATTTTGATTGAAATTGATCCCCCGATTTTGGTTGTTTTGATGGTTTTGCACAGGAGGAAAACCGGGAGGTCGAATTTGATTCGCAACCATCGGAGGTCGGTAACCGGTATTTCCTTGGTTGTAGTTAACTGCGGCGGCTTGTGACATGTACTCTTGAATATTGTCACGATAAACGTTGCCATCGGTGGCTGGACAATTTTGGTAAGAATGACCACCCCCGCAAGTTACACAACTTTGCTCGAGTTTGGTTTTTCTTATCGAGAATCAATGCTCTAACCATATCCTTAAGTTCAGCAACATCGGATGAAACTGCTGGGGTAGAAGAGCTCGTACTCACTTTGGAAACAATGGCCTTGCTTCGTGATTGACGAACTTTGGACTTGCTCTCGATGATTTTTAGGCATTCTCGAGGCATTTTATCCAGAAAGTTACCACCCGCAGCGGAGTTTAATGAATCTTGATCATTCGAGTTTAGGGCATTATAGAATGTATCGAGTTGATGCAATTCCGAAAACCCATGATGCGGGCATCCCCTAAGAAGATCATTGAATCGGTCCCATGCCTCGTAAAACGTTTCATCAAATTTTTGTTGAATAAATCCGTGATATCATTTCGAAGATTTGTTGTTTTGGAGGAGGGAAATATTTGTTAATGAATTTCAGATAACAAGGATCATCCAACTGTAAAGGATTCGATCGAGGGGTTCTTTCTTCAAGCCAAATCCGGGCGGCCTCCCCTCGAGGGAAAAATGTGAAAGGCATAAGCTTAACCCGACTTACTCGGCGACGTTCGGAACTTCATTCATAGAAGTTGATCTTGTTGAAATATCGGATGTGAGCATGTGGGTCTTCTTTATCATGTCCAAAAAATTGCTTGTTTTTGGACTTCAAGATTAAAGTAGTCCATGCTTGATCTCAAAAGGTTCGTTCGCGGTGATTTCGGAACAACGATCGCCTCCTTGTAACCCTCGGTGGGTGCCTTCAAGCAATTGCCGCCATAGTACGAGTAGAGGCCATCGTAACTATGGGGACTGATTGCAGTTTTTGATTGTTATTTGGTTTCTCAGATTGGGTGATTCAATAGAAGTAAAAATTTGTCGGACTTGTTGTTGTCCGACGTTCGGGCTTGAGACCGAGTGCGCATGGCACAAAATGGAAATATAAAAAAGAAAATTTTACCAGCTAATTTTTTTTTTGGTTTTTTCAATGATTTATTCACAATGTATTTTAACGGACAATGAGGTAGGACAACTTCAACCAAATAATCTACTTACTTCACGGTAGCTCTCAAAAAGATAAACGCACAGGTGAGCGGAGGAGTAGGAATAGCGCGAAGCTTATTTCTCCTTTCGGGTCGTAGTTCCTCGGAACAACCCTTCTTATACCCACTTTTTAGTTTGTTTAACTTTTCAAGGTGAGCCGTACGTCGTAAGCGACACAAATGGCAAGTTTTTGAATTCTCTTTGATTTCGATTTGGAAACAAACAAGTTCACCGGAATTTTATTAATGATAATACCTTTAGGTGGAAAGTATTTTGATTGATGATTTTTATTTCTTGATTTAAGATAAATGGTTTTATTTTTTGGTTTTTCTTGTTTTATAAATATATACTAAAAAAAGAATGAAAAAAATGTTTGGTATTTTATGAAAATAAAAGAAATATTCACAAATTCAAACACAAATCGTCAAACGTTACGATAATCGTTTCACAGCCTCCCCGGCAACGGCGCCAAAAATTGATTCGTTAAAATCTATATATATATATAATAACACAAGCAAACACTCAACCAATTACCTTTAGCCAAGGATTGGTCAAGTCTTCACAAATTACAATATATATATATATATGTGTGTGTGTGTGTGTGTCCGGAAGTATGATTCCCGGGTCGTTATGTCCCAACGAGGCTTGAAATTTGAAAATCGAATGACGGATTGATAATTGATGCTTGAATGGAACGATGATTGATTGGATTTTTCTATTACTATGATTAAAAATGCAAAAACGAATAAATTAAACCTAAAAACGAAAGCTATAACGCTTAAATCCTAAAACAGAACGGAAAACGAGGGTCAAAAACCTAAATTTTGCAATTTTAACCCTAGAACAATTTTTAAACTAAAAATAGATTCTACTTGACTAAAAACGAAGTTTAAAAAAACTAGACTAAAACGGAGTTGTTTTGACCAAAAAACGGGTCAAATAGAAAAAACGGGACGATCCGTTCTTTAAAAAGTGAAACTTTGCAAAAATGACCCTACATATGTAAATTTATTTTTCCTAAGAAATTACACAATAAAAAAAAATTTTTAAAAAAAGATTTGTATTTTTCTGATTATTATTTCTTTTTTATGAATTTTCTTAGATTTTAAACAAGATAAATTATAAAAAAATACGAAACGATTTATAAAAATTGAAACAATTACAGAAATTAATAAGCTGAGACCATCCTAGGAAAATAGAATCAGTTCTCCAGCTTATCTCAATAAGCTGGACTCAGCCGAAATTGCTTATCAGTTATAAGGCCAAAAAAGGCCTTTATATATTTGATAACCTAACACACTCCTATTTCGGGGATGAGCTATCGTAGCACAGTGGTAGGTGCTGTGTTTATATAAGGGTAGCGGGGTGTGAGGGGACGGGGGTTCGAGCCTAGTCACCCCTGCCTTCCACTTTCCCCTTTTATTTTTTTTTGAAAATTTTTATCCACTTTGAAGGACCAAGCAGAAAATAAGACTTTTTGCTAACTGAAACTTTTTATGAAAATCTACAAATAAAGACAGCCAATAAGCAAATCACACAGACAGCGAGCTTAACTTCACAACAGTACAAAAGGCCTTATTTTCTTTGGCCTACTTTGAGGACAATTACGCAAAGGACAGCAAGAGAGGCAACAAAACTACTTAGCAGCTGTAATGTGCAAAGAGGACCAAATGAGCAAAGGAAAAACAACTGGATAAGCTCAAATAAGCTCAACAGTACTATCAATGAGTTAGAACTGTTATCTTTCACAAATGAGTGATAGGCTTAAATTAAGAACTTAATAAGCAACAAGAGGGCAAATAAGCTGACAAAATATATCTAAAAAGCACTTAAAGGCAAAATGAACAGGAATCTTAGGCAAATAAGCTCTAATGAACAACTCAGCACCAGGGTAAGTAAACTAAGCCAAACAGCCTACTGGGGGCTTTTCCAGCTTAATTTTAAGCTGTCAAATTGAGACTAAAGCCCAAGTGGCTTACTCCACTAGATAGCTGAACCAACAAGCTACACAAATCAGTAAAATGAAGGTGATTTGAATTTCATTTAAGCCCTGAAACAGCCACCTAAAAAGAGACAGTCTTCCTCAGCAGCTGCTGGTCTTTTTTGTTTTTGAAAAGAGAAAAATACTTTTGCAGGCTTATCAATAAGCTATCAATTGAAGTCCACAGTTAGAAATGAAGCTAAAAAAACTAAGGAGGCTTTCAAATAAGCTTTGTGCAAGCAAAATTCAGGACTTTTAACAGGCTTAATCTAATCAAAATTTGATAAAAAAAAACTGAACTCTTAAGTATGCTTTGTGACTTTGGCAGGTTAACTCAAAACTTAAAGAGACAAATTACAGTCTAACTCCAACCCATAATGCTGCAATGGGGACTTAAACAAGTGTGAAAAATAGCATCTAAGGATCCTTAATCAAATTAGCCAAATTAAGAACCTAAGGAAACCACAGATTCAAACTTGGACACTTAAAACCAAAAGTTAATTTAAACTATGACAACCTTTAAAATCAGACTGAATAACTCTAAATCAGTTTGTTAAGTGTGGCTTAGTGACCAAACCCAATGGAATCACCATTTTGACCTATTTGAGGGCTTATGCCAAACAACCCTTAAGAATCTCAAAATCAAAAATTTTAAACTATCTAACTTGGTTAAGCTTGGGAAATGACAAAACATATTAAGATATGATGTTACGTTAAATAAGCAAAAGTTCAACAGTAATAAGCACTTTTTAAATAAGAAAGCTAATAGGCAGTTTAGACTAGAAAATAGGCAGATTTGACTTAACTGGAATTTAACTATCTATGATAAACTTAAATGCAAATTAGAGGCATAAATAAGCTAAGCAAAGGCCACAAAGGGACCACACGATACGACACTAATAACGGCCTAATACGCCATTGAACCGTAAAGGCTTCAACTCTAGTTACACCTGTTACCCCTAGGTCCTACGCTATGACAAGAGTTCCCCCCGGCACCTAATGGCTTCTTTGGCACCAAATTCAACCCTTAAGCCCATCCATGATTCGGCTTATTACCCAATGAGCTTAATAGCTTATATGAACAGTAACTTCTATCTTTAACAAAGGAAATTTAAAAAGACACTTGTTGATTTTATTGAACTTCTGAAATAACTTACAACTAAAAATGAGCTTATAACATTTAAACAAAGATAACTTAAACTGAAAATACATAAACTTTAAAACTTTAAATTTCTAAATTACACTAAATTATATTTCTCTGGTGCTCTTGGTCTTCTTTCTTTTATAGCTGTGAGGGTTGAGCTTGTTGTGTTTGTTGTGTGAGGAGAAATCCCAAAGTAATTTTAGCCATTGATCAAACCTTGTGCTTCTTTGATTCATCTCAGCCATTGGGAATTAGCATTGAAGAAGCGTGGGATTGCCGCCATTGAACAGTAAAAATGTCTTAAAATAAGTTAAAATGTACCCTTGGTCCTAAGCTTTGACAAGAGGTTACACAAAAAAAAACAAAAAACAAACTCATAAGGCTTCTTTGGCACCAATTCAACCTTAAGCCCCATCCATGAATCGCTTAATACCCCTTGAGCTTTAGGCTTATATGAAATAACTTTTATCTTTAACAAAGGAATTTAAAAGGACACTTTGAATTTTATTGAACGTCTAATTATATTTACAACTGAAAAAATTGAGCTTTATAACATTTAACAAAGATGAACCTAAACTGAAATTACATAAACTTATTAAAATCTTTAAATTTTCTAAAAATTACACTAAATTATTATTACTGCTGTGCTCTTGTCTTTTTTTCCATTTCTATAGCTGTGAGGTTGAGCTTTGTTGTGTTTTGTTATGTGAGGAGATAATCCCAAGTAATTTAGCCATTGATCGAAACTGTGCATTCTTTGAATCATCTCAACCATTGGATTAGTCATTGAAAAGTGTAGGATTGCCAAATGGGATTAGGGGTTTAGTGGAGGGGAGGTGAAGGTTTTATCTGGGTAAACATGGAGATTGAGTGTTTTAGGGAGAGGGAAGGTGATCACGTGAAGGATTTTGTTTTGGGGAAGAGAAGCAGGAAAAAGGCGAGAAGAAGGGTTTTATAAAAGGGTAGGGATAACAGGGGTGAGTTTGGTGGTTTGCCAACTTTGGCCCCTCAACCATATATACTCTATTTCACCCTTAATCCTTGTGGTGTAAAGTTATTTAGGGGTTGGCAAAAACAGCCCCTCAAAGTTGTAAATCTTATTGCACCGCAAGTCCTAGTGGGGAATAACTTTTAAGATATGGCAGAATCAGCCCCTTAAGTTATAAATACCATTCTTTTCATCAAGTCTTTGAAATCCAAGTTTAAAAACTTGGCAACTTCAGTCCCTGAAGTTGTAAATTGACTTTGCTTTGACTTGACTTTGTCGGGGTTGACTTTTCTATTGAATTTTTGACTTTGACTGACTTTGGCTTCGATTTGACTTTGGATTTGACTTTTACTCACGCTCTTTTCATTCTCGTGTTCGGTTTTGTTTGTTTTTGCTTGCTTTTTTGTCCTTTTGTGAATATTCGTTTCCTGTACAACACAAATGCAAAACATACAAATACAATGTATTTTTGGCACGTTCTTAGTCATTTAAGTTCGTTTTTAATGGAAAATGGTATGTGTAATTAAGCACATACCAACAGTTTTCGATGGGTCACCAATAACTTGGTCTAAAGGATGATCTTTTGTCTAAATGTGAGTTGAGGGTTGTACTTGATGGAAATTCTGCACATTTGATGGTTCTATAGCCGTTGTAGATGACTCAATTTCCTCACGACTTGGAGGATTATATGGAACAAACTGTGCATTACCATCAAAATCAGCATAATCTTCTTGATTAAATTCATCAGCCTCGGTCAAAGAGATTGGAGAAGTTTGTTCGTCAGATGTATTGACAATAGGAGGAGCCTCATGTGCGTCAACAAAGATTGAAGATGTGGAAGATGAATCTTCATGAACTTGAGTCGGCTGTGTAGCGGAATTAATGGTTATATCAGAAGATGTCTTCTCAAAATATTCTTTAAACATCGGACCGAACAAATTATCTAAATCTTCTTTGGATGGAGAATTCATTGGTTCTGCTGATGAATTATGATTGTTGAATCGTTGAAGTTCGGGTTCTAAATAGTCATGTTCAAAAGCTATAGCTGTGAGCTCGTCAAACTTGGCATGAATGGTCTCCATTATCATTTTGGTCCATCGGTTATAAATTTGAAAACCTGTTGATGTTTCTGAATAACCAATAAACACCCCAATGTCTGCTTTTGGTTTCTTTTTTCCAAGATCATCACGGTCATTTGTTGGATAACACAATGAGCCAATGTGACACCCCGTAGAAAAACTAGATTCTCCTTGCGTTAAGTAAAAGTCATGTAATGCAAGTTTGCAAGTTTACCAATAACTTTCAACGAGAAGTCATCTTATGGTCGTCAATGCATTATTTTTGTCATAAAAAGTTTAATTTGCACGTGAATATCACCATTTTTACTTTGTGTCTAAAAGGACATTTTAGAACGAGTAGCGATAAGAACCATATTTAGTTCACTTTGTGAAACACGGGTATTTACTTGTAACACTTTATAGACTACGCTCAAATCATGACAACTTTATATTAATTCAACAAGGACAAAGTAAGCTATACATATATATCCATAAAAATTCAACACCTAATATGTACATATAAAAAATATATAGAAAACAAAATGCAATCATGATAAAACACCATCATTATAAACCTTACAACACTACCCTACTGCTTTACCATTTTAAAAAATCCAATCATATGCTACGTATCATCAAGCCTGATGCAATTTCAACTTGAAATGAAAGGCATAGTAATTATTCTTTCACAGTATTATAAAAGAGAAATAATTACCAACAATATCATATACATCAATAGTATATGTGAATTATATCATTCACATGTATGGTTTTAGAGAAATATTAGTCACCTTGTAGTACAGATAGGTACCATGCACGAGCCATTCCATCACATTAAAATTTGAAAACAAAGATTTCACAAGTCAGTAGGAGTAAGCTTCCGAGAGCTAGTGAACGTTAGGTTGAAGAAGTATTAACTAAGGGATTGGTTCAAGCTTCTCGTCGTCGTCACGCCTCAACCCATTTAGCAATACTCAGACTTTTGTAAGTCATCCTTGTAGCCTAGCATTTATCATATTTATCATACTATGTCATTTTCTCATAGTGTAATACACGACCTAAACCAAAGCACGTTTAGTCTCGGCTAAAAGCCTCAACCTTGGTTAACTAACACGCGACGTAAAACCCATGTGTGGCTAGTACATGCGTACGTATGCAAAGGGGTTAGTCGTGACATTTCACAACACACCAACGGATAACGAACTCGTAAACGATGTATGCGTTAAAACAAATAGCAAACCACAAGGATTTGCAAGCATAAAATAAAGATCTAACATGCATGAAAACGAATAGATAACCCAAGGAGAATTACGTTAAACTAAAACACGAACATAAAACCACACGACGGCTCACTAGGGCCAAGCAAACGCCAGATTTACACGTGAAATATTGTAAACCTCCTGATAAGAAACTTCAACCTATGACATGAGTGTAACCATGTAACCCAAGTCGAACCGCTATGAGCCGTTTCTCACCATTGATGCGACATAGAGCACATCGTGCTCGTTGGTTCGTACTTAGACCTAGCAGGCACATGTCATAATAAGGCCACCATGTTTGTATCCAAGCGTGACACAGTGTGTTGACACTATTGCAGCCAAATGGGTCGCAAATAACTCGACCACACCTTTAGTTCCGACCACCACCTAGCTCGTGACCAACCTTATAGCAGGGAACCATGCGAGTTAACGAGAAAACTCAGCTAGTAACCTTTAAGGGTGTGCCATTTACGCTGCAAGAAAGAACATACCATGCGTGTTATTTCAAAACAAAACCACCATTCTAGCTAAACAAGATAGAAACATGCGAAAATAGAAAGAAGATTAATATACATACATGCGGGCTACTGTGGAAATAATGAACCGAAAATAGTGAGTTTGGAAACTCACTATTACGTCAGGAAGCAGCATATTCCAAACTTGTATATATAAAAACTAAAGCATGCATGTTGCGTCGGTTAGGTAGCAAGCAGAAAAAGAAAAGAAAACAGTGAGTGAAATACTCACTGTTGTTACGTCTATTGAGCAGCCAAAAAGAAGTAGGATAAGTATTTTGCAATAGATATACATGTGAGGGGAAAGAAACACGAAACAAGTGGGTATAAACCCTCCCTGTTGGCTGCGTCAGAATAGGAAAAAGAAAAGGGAGGGAAGCCACGTGAGTTTTAGCATAAAGAAATGGCCATGTGGGTACATTGTATTAAGATATATATATGAAATTGTAGCAACTTGCCTGTAACTTTAAATTGAAACTTTTAGACGTAAAGAAAAGGTGGGAACATGCATGATTTCGGGTCTTCGAGACTCAAACGAAATGAGTAACCTCGCTAGCGAAACGAGGATTATTCAAAAATTAGAGAACTATAAACAACGAATTACGACACATTAGAGATAGGAACGACGAAATTAAATTATAAACGGGTAAACGAATTTAATGTGGGTAACATAAATTCCTTAACGCTAAAAACATTTTAAAGCTTATTCGGGTTTTAAACATGAGGAGTTACGAGAACAAAAGAATTTGAATTATAGAGGTTGAATATATTACATATATTATTATCTGGGAAGTCAAGGGATCGAAAGTATATTTTCTTTTGAAACTTAAACGAGTCAAGCAAACCGAATCTGATAAATTCTTAAATTAAACAACGACTACGATAGATATAAATAAACGCGAAAAATATATAAACTTAGTAATTTAAAAAGAATGTTTATATCTTCTTAGGCGCAAATCACATGGACTTGTAATTATGACGAGTAGTATAAAATTTAGTAAAGGTACTTATAATTGAACAGTCGCCACTTGAGCCAACGACTAAATCGATACCTTGAAAACATAAACTGATAGCTCATGACGGCAATACCTTTTTGACCCACTTGCATAAACCAACTCATACATTAAGTATTGTTAAAATGTAAACTCAGACTTTGTCCTAATTATTTAGGTGTTTGACTGGGTCACTATTTGACGTACATTGATTCATAATCAATTCCAGAAGACGAAATGGACCGACCGACAAGGTGAGTTTCATCGCCCCTACCTTTTACTGTTTTAAAATCATCTTTTGGGGTGAGACATTGCTTAATTTCTAAAACTAGTTGAACACTCAGAACATTACTAATATACTATTTGGGGTCTAAGTCACTATTCAACCGCAAACCCTTGCTATATTGCCCCATTTATTATGAGCTGTCAAGTCTTGACGGAATTGACGGTTTGACGGAGGATGACGCGAATATGTTATGGATAAGATCTATCGGGATTTGTCAACCCCTGTTTGGTATTGGGACTGACCATTTGTCACGCAAACCAGTTTCATTTGAGTGCCTAATAGCTCCGGAATGATTGGGGTTTGAAACATCTGCACGGGCCTATCTATGATGATATTATGGTAACGCTTCAGTGTATATGAGCTGGAGAACTTAAAGTAGTAAGTACTTTTCTTGTGATATATAGGATTCTATATTTAATGCTTTGGTTAATAAATTCTTGTGGGTTCTTTTCTCATTCCTATCAAAACAACGAAACTATGAAACTCACCAACTTTTATGTTGACACTCTAGCAATGTTATTTCTCAGGTGTATTTTCTCAGGTGTACTATATTACGGAATATATGGAGTCTGCATTGGTATATTGGCATGTAGAGGTCTATCTCTCGTATCAAGTCCTCTTCATGCCATGAAGTCACAATCCCAAATCCAGTCTTCCGCTGCAGTGAATTTGGGGGTGTGACACATAAAGTGTTTAGGATAGTGTTTATAAGTTTTGAGAGTAAAGATATCACGAATCGCAAATCCTTTTGGCCTTTAAATGTAACAAGTGAATATACTAGTTAATAACAACAAATCCTTTCGTCCTTTATAAGTTATTATAACCAATATAATAAGTGGAATGATAGAACACATATATAAAGAATCCTTTTGGCTTATATTCGTATATAAAATATGTTTTACCAATTCAATAAACACATATCCAAATGCTCCATATCAAAGATCACATAATGCCCAAACAAACACAAGATGACTACTCCATAATCAAGGAAGTAATAAAACACATAACATTTATCATGAATTCAGTAAAGATCATATTCAAAAGATAAACCAGATTTACACCAACTTCAAAAGCAAATGTTTGATGATTTCACAGGTTTTCTAAAAGAAAACTTTATTATATTTAAAGTAAACCCGAAAACTATGAACAATTCTGTCACAATATCTATAGCTTCGAATTACCCTCATTATTACTTACTTGGATGTATCAAAACCTTGGAATATTGATGAACAACAAGAAAGTTCAACCAAATTCCCCAAGAACTTCTCCTAACTTTGATTCTACTTGTTGTAATGATTGTGTTACCAAGGGAGGATTGGATCAAAGGTTTGTCAAGCCTTTATCCCTAAAAATCACTGTTTTGAGTGGTGGAATCGAATGAGATTGATTTGTATATGAGTGTGTGAAATGGAAGAGCTAAGGAGGGTATTTATAGGTTGTTCGGGGGCCAAAAATTACCGCACAAGAAATATTATGCGTCGCACTTCAGGTGTTAATGATGTCTTCATTTAATGCCTTTAATTCTTTTCACCACCTCAAAAGTACGCTGCACTTTGGGCCATTTTTAGCTCTTGGACCAAAACTCAAAGTTGTAAATAATTGAATTCTCTTTCCGTGGCCGCTTGAACCAACTAAAACGAAGTTCGTATGACCGAGTTATGGCCAAAACAGTGGACAGGTGTCGGGAAGCATTCACCTTGAGTTTACTTCTTCAAATAAGCTCAATGTCTTCATGTATTCTTCCGTTTTCTTCCATGACACATACCATGGA
This sequence comes from Tanacetum coccineum, assembly GCA_026074375.1. NCBI lineage: Eukaryota > Viridiplantae > Streptophyta > Magnoliopsida > Asterales > Asteraceae > Tanacetum > Tanacetum coccineum. The sequence goes on from BQNB010002552.1 coordinate 88,183, forward strand.
CCTACAATAGCAAATATACCCGATTAAGTACTGAAAGTTCTTATTATTAACCAAAATAGATATATAAAAACATTGATAACACATATAGAAATATGTGTAATTTGAGCGTTATCAAATCCCTCCACACTTAAACTTTGCATGCCCTCAAGCAAATCTAAGAAAAGAAATTCAGAAATAAGATTCATACATGACAAGACAAGGAAATTTTTATATACATATATATTTTTAAATTTTAATATTATATATATATATATATATATATATATATATATATATATATATATATATATTAAAGTTTTTATTGGGTGTGAAAATATCGAATATATTTTTGGTTTTTTTAATAAATAAGCGTAAAAGACGCAAACACCCCCTCACACTTAAGGGTTTGCTTGTCTTCAAGTAAATTAAGGAAAAATAATAAGCTTTACAAAATAACATTAGAAAGAAATATTTTTTGATTTTTAATATATGAAAGCATAGATGTTTAACAATACCCAATGATCTTCAAGCTGTGATTATATGACTAAGCACCTCACGAAGAAGGAAAGTATAATTCACTCAAACACTCGTATGTGATGTTGATAGGTCACATGAATCTTAAATCAATCATATGAACATGTAAGATTAGAGAGAATAAGGGCAAGTAAAGGGAAAATTCAAATCTTATTATGGAGGGAAAATAAGAGTTAATTACAAGGGCATCACCTTCTAATGAAGATAGATGGCAATATTTATGACAATAGGAGAGAGGCTTCCCTTCCTTATTTTCTTAACTTGTCAATACTAGTCCCTAGACTTTGGTTATTATGTTATTTCTTACTTAAAGCATAATAAACCTTATTACAAGCTATATTAAACTAAACAAAATAAAGTCTAATAATAAAATATAATAAAACCACCTAACGAACTTTCATAAACCTAAACATTCCCTCCTAAGGATTGATTATTCTGGGCGTCCTTCCTTGGTCTAGTGATCTTCCATTCAGTACTCTCCCTTCTTATCTTTTGATCTCGATAATTCAATCGAACTTCAATCTCTAGTCTTTAAAAACCTAAGAACTTATACCTTCATCGTTTGTGAGTTCTTTTTGCACATAGCCATACTTGACATCATTATAATAACTCTTTAGACCTTCAACCGTTCTTCTCAGTGTTGCATCACAAAACTTATGTATCTTTGAAGGTCTCATCACCCTTTTCTCTTTCTTCCTATTAGTGTAAATGATTCCATGTATGGGCTCATAGATAATAGAAAACACATCATATTCTTCAATTCCTGGGAATGTAATTGTTGGTGCAGTGAGATTCCTCTCCCTGTTGATAGCTTTCGATTCCAAGTTGATCAATGTGCTCTTCCCCTATCACTGAACGCTGTTGAACTTGATAAAGACCATATCAATCTGTATGCCATATACCGTAACCCTTGTTATTCACGATCTACACATAAACTACATGTCTTCAATGTCATTTATTGAGTTCGTGTATCTGGCTTGATATTGACACTATGCAATCATTAGCTCTTCTTGCCACAATCTATGTGTGACTACTTATGTTCATGTCCCAATTCCCAGGATGTTTGATGACTTGGAATGATCTTAAAGTTTGAATGATCTCTTCTCTTTGGTCTTCCAGGTTCTTCTGTCTCCTTATGTGAAGATCTTTGCATGAGGTATTCTTCTAGTTCTCAACACCATATCTCTGCATAAGGTCGCGCTCTCTCTCGCGCACGCTCGCTTACATTATTAAACATCTGGAGTCGTTCTTCATATCATCATCATTGAAGACAATTGCTGGAAATTTATGAAGTGACAAAACGATCTTCTCAGGACCTGAATTTCCTTTCTTCAAGTACAAAAGGTCTTGATTTATAACACCCTGTGTTTTCAAGTCATTGACGACGTCGATAAATGTACTATTTATTTTTAGCGTTGTACGCGTTTGCTTGTAATTTCATGAATTAAGTTTAAATCGCGTAAGTTAAAAATTTGCGTTCAATGTTAACGGGCATCAAACAATTAAATGTTTACATCAAGCAAGGGTTATATAATTATTTTGAGAATAATTATTAACTTGTTCATTTTATTTTTATCGGATACGTAAAGTGTATACGTTTCGCGATAAATTGCGTTTAGGCACTCCCGGAACCACAAAAACTTTTCTACGCTTCAACAAATACCCACTTTTATACCCAATACATAAAATTTACTCAAATATATATGCCGAAATTCTTGCCTTTTATACAAAGTTATACATAGAAAACTCTTCCTTTGGTCAAATGTACACCTTACCTCATTAATAGAACACCATACCTCTTAAATGCTACACCATGCCTTGTTTCCATGACCAAGGCCATCCCTAAGACTTCCTTTATGTTCCCTTGACTAGTCTTACATGTTTACAACTTATATACATACATTGCATAAGAAAGATAACACATACATGCATTAACACTTTGTAAAAATCAAACAAACCTCCCTTTTGGCTCAATATAGCCCACGGCTCAAAGCAAATCCCCAACCAAACCCATAGCAATTTTTATACAACCCATACACACTTATACACATCCATTATAAGACATTCTAAGGTATTTCCAAGTATTGGCCAAGCATTTCCAAGTGTTAAGCAAGTGAAAGAAAGCTAGGGTTTTGTTAAGGAAAGCTAGGGTTTTCTTTGTGCAAGCTTTGGTTTTGTGGCTAAACAAGGGTTTAGCACTAGCTCATCATCATCATCATACATCATAAGGTCTATTTGAACTCTTTATGTTCTTATAATTTTCATTTTTATGCATATGATTATTCTATTTAGCTTAAATCACCATTTAGGATCATTAACATGTAAAGAGAAGTTTTTATTTAATGATCATATGGATTACTTTTATATATGTTGTGTTATTACATATATCATGTTAAAAAAGGATGATAAAAATATTGTATTCATATGTTTTGGTGTAAAACATCTATGAAAATGATGATGTATTAATTAGGGTTTTTAATAGTTTCTTAATATGTTTCAAGTGAAAGAAATACTAATGATATGTTAAGGTTAATTATGGACTTATATTGATGTTATATGATCATTAAAATAAGGTTATATAAAGATAAGAAAACTTGTACACTTATGGTTTTTATGGAAAATGGCTATATATAAACTTATAATAAAAGGGATTATTTATGAAAGTTATAAACTATAAGGTATTATGATGGACTTGTGAAGTTGGACAAGAGGACAACTATGGACAATGGACACTTAATATATGTGTGATTTATAACATATATGATATATAAGACTTGTGGTAAAATATAAAAATAGTAAAGTATAAAGAAAAGGTTAAAAATGGATTCAACAAACTCAACCAAACATTCTGTCCAAAATTCGAAATTTAACATATCCATTTTATATTTTTATAAGATAATACATTTCACGACGATTCCGAAAAGGTAAGAAACTTGTTAAACGGATTAATAACGAAAAAGTTACGTTAAAAACGAGTTATACGTTAATAAACGAAGTCGTAAGTAAATTTTTATAAAAACATTTTTATAAAAATTATAAACAGCAAGTGTTGATATTTTTAACAAATAATACATATTTTTAGGATTTCCAATATCGATAAAGGAATCGTTAATTTTTTCAATTAATAACGAAAGTGTTATGAATTTCGCGAGTTTCGACATTAATACTTTTATAAAACTGTATTTTTTTTATAGTTACTCTATTCATGACAGAAAGTATATTTTGTAAACTCATAAAATTTATAGACTTTCATAATACGAGAACGTCTCGAAAGATAACCCTTAAAAACGGAGCTATAACGGAAATAAAATACGACATTTTCGGGTTTTACGACAAATTAAATCGATAAAAAATAATTAAGGTATTGATGTGAACAGTAATTTTTAACTGTTCACCAAAACAGGTCCGAAATTTGAAAATGTCAATTTATGATAACTTTCTTTTTTTTTTCTTGATACGAAAAGATGGGCATAAGAAACGCGAGAATCGGGCTTAAAACGCGAAAGTTACGCCAGTTTTACTAAAACGGTAAATATAAACGTTTTAACTTATTAAACACAATTTTACCAAAACCATTAGTTGGTGATTGAGCTATATAGAATATTATGTGGTTATCAAAGTACTATATTACTAGGAAGTTTCATAATGAGGCCTCTTCGGATGGCGTATCGACGAGTTGTTGGATTTACGATTTAAAGTGTCCTAACTCCTCGTACGTCATGTCATGACCTCTTTAATTATGATAGCCCGAAGAACGATAGTACTTAGATGGTGATTAGCTATATAGACTTATGCATGATAGAGGTTACTCAATATGATTAGTACTTATACGACCTTAATTTAAATAGGTTGCATCTGATCGATTTGCATGACGCACTATTTGTGATACACTTGGTATTTGCTCACTCAAGGTGAGTTCATAGCCTCACGTTTTACATGTTTTTGTTTTATAAGTTTTGGGGTGAAAAACATGCAATGCTTTACAATTGGACACAAGTGGTTAAGTTTCATGTTATGATTACGTGTTGCCTAAGTAGCGATAACCCATATTTGAGCCCATTATCATGAACTGTCAATTGCGGGATTGTGAGCGCGAATGTTATTAATAGATCTATTGGGTTTGACAACCCCGTTCGGGTGATTAGCTATCACTAGACAAACGAACGTATACCATGTCGAATATAGGATGTTTCGGGTTAGAACATCACCACGGGCAATGTAGTTCTAGATCATCTTTAAGTCGGCCACGTCCTGATGCCGTCACCAACTTCTTGACGCCGTCACTATATAGATCACGACGGCGTCACTTTATGCCTGCAACGCCGTCTCCAGCAACTATCTGCATAAATCTTCAAGAGATTTGATGTAGGTCCGTAATTTTGTCCGTTTCTTCTCTAAATGAGCCCAAGTCACGTGTATTTCCTCAAAAAGCCATCCAAGTGCTAACAACAAGAAAACAAACGATTAAGCACGTAATCTGGGCATATTTGCATGATTTAGGGGGTTAAATGACCCTGAAATAGTGTATTAAATGACACCTCATCATTGGCTTTTTAGAAAAACCGGTGCACGAATATAATGAGCTTTTCTACCTAGACAATAGTAATACGAGGGTCATTTAACCTACTTTTTAAAAGCATTTTTACAACACTACCTTCTAGACCTCGTAATCAAAAGCCCGAAAAGTATATACTAGCACCTCACATAAATGTTTGAGATTCTCTCTTTCACTCGGGTGTATAATAAATTATAACATAACGGGGAAATGGAAAATCAACACTCATTACCTGTCATAGCATATAAATTACCATAGGCTTGGTAAAGAATCAAACCTTCACCGCTAGGCACAAGCATTATTCATTACTATCCAAGAGGTCTTTTAAAGGGTTGTGGGGTGTAGGTGTAAGATAACAAGTTAAGTGAACGGAGACGGATGGGATACATTTGGGTGGTGACTTTAGGTGAATTTGGAGTGGAAGGTGTAGAGAGAAAAAATTGACCGTGCTGGAGAAAACACACACTATGTGTGTGTATCAAATGAGGTGGTTATAGAAAATATAAGTATATATATTGTACAAAAATACCCCTCTAATGTAAATAGTCAATTTAATCTCATCCTTTGGATGAGATGAAGATGGAAGGTGAGGATGAGTCCTCCGGTATCTAAAAAAACTTTGGTATCCAAATATTCACATTATTTAACATGTAGACAAATAATTAATTAATTTAATTTTGTAATTGTAATTTCCCACAATTCTTTACTTATTTAAGCTAGTCACTTAGTTTATGTGTTAGATAACGACAAAGTATATAAACGTTATATTTTTTTTAAATGCATCCGTTGAAACATTTAAAAAAATTTAAAATTTAAATTATACCCTCTTTTATAATATAAATACCACTCTTTTTAACCTAAATTTTCACACTTATCCCAAACAAAAATTATAACATATAACTTGTTAAGTTTTTTAAATGCTTGTTCTCTTCCACATACCGACTCTGAAGTCGAAGCTTTGGTTCAAAAACTAATTAACGAAGATAAGGGTCGTCGGAACCACTAGTACAAAAAGTGGATTTGGTCACAAATGGGCAAAATGGAACAGCCACACATTCACATATTTATGTGACCAAAGGTACCAAAAAAGACACCATTTACTAATTAGTCACACATGAACATTTTTATCGTGTGACCATTAGAACTGTATTGCCACACATTCGAACATCATGTGGCTAAAAGTAACTGGTAATATTGTTTGGTCACATATGAATTTCGAACGTGTGACCAATACAAGTAAGCTTGAAGCATTGGTCATGATATACATAACAAATATAAAAAATAATTGTCACAGAAAAAAACACTTGAACAATGTGACAAAATCCACATATGGTCACACTTAAAATACGTTTTGGTCACACATTATTTTAGTGGTAGAACCAATTCCGGTTACATATGGTCCACGTAACTTAATATGTGTTAGTCGTACAGTTAGTTTGTGTTAGCTTGCAAAAGCTAATGTGTTTATCACATTTACTTCTAACACTGTGACCAAATGACATAGATGCGTCACACAAACACTAAACGTTTGTCACACATCCATAATATTCATAGGTGGCCATTGATGATCAATATCACACAAAATACACATTCTTCCAATTTAAACACTATATGGTCACACTTTATTAACACTTTTGGCTCATTTTAAGCTTAGTTGTATTAACTAAATACCCAAAAAAAAACTCAAACAAACAAGCTTGGTGGCTAAATATTAACAAAAGTCCACAACAAACATCAAATTCATGTGGCCATTTGGATGAATCAATTAGTCACACAAAATACACATTTCTTCATTTAAACACAATATGTCACACTTTATTAACACTTTGGCTACTTTATGCTTAATAATGTGACTAAATACCCAAAACAAACATCTTAGTGTGACTAAATATACAAAAGGCCACACTAACATAAAATTCCAATTGTGATCCTTGGATGACAATATCTACACAAAATACACATTTCTTCAATAAAAACCGCGCGATATGGTCACACTTATTAACACTTTTGGTCACTTTATGCTTAATTGTATGTGACTAAACACCCCAAAAAAACATGCTTTGTGTGACTAAATATTACAAATGGCAACACAAACATAAAATTCATGTGGCCATTGGATAAACATTAGTCACACAAAATACATATTTCTTCACTTTAAACAGCGCATGGTCACACTTATTAACACTTTGGTCACTTAACTTATTGCTTAGTTTTATGTGACTAAAATACCCCAAAACAAACATGCTTATGGTGTGGCTAAATATTATAAAAAGGTCACACAAACTTCAAATTCATCGTGCCAATGGATATTCAATAGTCACACAAAATACACATTTCTTCAATTTAAACACCATATGGTCACACTTATTAACACTTTTGGTCACTTTATGCTTAGTTGTATGTGACTAAATACCCAAAACAAACATGCTTTGTGTGGCTAAATATTACAAAAGGTCACACAAACATCAAATTCATGTGGCTATTTGATGATCAATAGTCACACAAAATAGACATTTCGTCACTTTAAACACTATATGGTCACACTTATTAACACTTTTGGTCACTTTATGCTTAGTTGTATGTGACTAAATACCAAAAAAAAACCAATATATTCATAACAAGAAAATAAAAAAAAGGATGTTACACCCCAGCAAGAATCGAACCCGCGACCTCCCTTACAGAAGTCAAGCAGGTTACCATCTTGCCAGAGCAACCTATTCATTAATGTAATGCATTTCCGTTTTAATATAGAAGTTTAAGCTTCATTGTTTTTGGCTAGTAGCTTAAAAAATGCTTATAAAAAAGGATGTTACACTCCAGCAAGAATCGAACCGGCGACCTCCCTTACGGAAGTCAAGCGGTTTACCATCTTGCCAGAGTAACCTATTCGTTAATGTTATGCATTCCTGTTTAATATAGAAGTTTAAGCTTCATTGTTTTTTGCTAGTAGCTTAAAGAGTGCTTATAGAAACTGCTTATTAAACCGTGGCTTTTTCTCCCTCTGCTTATGCAATGTGCAAGCTGCAATAACACACAAACCAGACAATAACATCACAAACCAAACAGACCAATACATCAAATTTCATAAGGTTTTAAAAAGTACATGATTTTCACCATTACATAAGTCACCATAAAGTTTGATTGCTAAACAAAACACAAACAAAAGCTAACATCTAAAACATGTTATAACATGATCAGCTTCCACATGACACCTTTCTTTTCCCCTTTGCCTTATCTGCACAAGTTTTTGACTTCCTGGCTCCCATTTTCTTTTCAATTTCATCCCATGTAGTAACATTTGGTAGTCCCAGCACAGATCCTGTGACTTGTACATGGCTATACACATTTGGTTTGTTTTTCTTGCAAACTGGTACATATTTACCTTTAGACATTGCAGAGTTAGAGTCAACAATGCAATCCTTGTCTGTGTTTCTCTTGTCTGTGGTTTCCATGTCTGTGCTTTCATTGTCTGTGCTTGGAAAGTAGTTCCATGATAGATATTCCTCAATTGTGTTATATCCATAAGCATCTAGCAATCCTTGTGTTGATGGCCCATAAAATACTGGAGCACTTGCTTTTTTTGCTGCCCATCTCCTGTCATCTGAGCTGTCTGAGCTAATGTCAATTATTTCTGCAAAAGAAAATTAAGTATAATTAAGCAGATAATATCCTAACCAAAACACACATTTGTCAATCAAAATAAGCAGATAACACAATATAGAAGATAACATCATTACTTCATTAACCAAATACAAACCATTCTAACATAATAAATTCAGTTACAGGCATATTGTTTTATAGTAGATTAACATCTACTACCATTACATAAGGACCAAAAAACATAACATCATAAAGTAGATTAACATCACTATCCACTTCTAAGCTTCCTCTTCCCTATCTTCTCTTCAGCAAAAGTCAGCAAAAGTCATTGTATCTTCACTCCAAAGGTCTTGCCTTTAATAGCATCCCTGGTTTTAGCATTTGCAAGCCCAAGTACACAATTTGTTATTTGTACAGGGCTTTTGACAATGAGTGTTTTAGTTGATGCTTGTAGCTTAGCCTTAGACCCACGTGCTTCTACTTTAGCCTTAGAAGATGCTTCAGATGCTTGTGCTTTAGCCAACATACATGCTTTAGCCTTTTTAATGTCTTTCCAAGAAGGTTTTACATCACTTTCATTACATCCTGATTTTGAACCCCAAAACCTGCCATTGTCCTTGTACTCATCTGACAAATAGTGGTACCATTTGAGCAAACTCTTAGGTGGTTCTGGAGAGTCATAATCTATCTCCTCGGAAGTGCTAATTTGAGAAGTGCTATATGAGTCTGAGTTGTTGTTGTCTGAGCTACTATCTAAATTCACAACAATGTTTTCTGCAAGTTAACAACAAAGTCTGAGCTATGCATACTTAAGGAAGTCTTTTCAATTAAAGCTCTGACTAATGTTGACAGCAAAATGGTGTGTGGGTATGGCCTGAGGAATGGGTTGCTACCTATCCTAATATCCTTAGCAAGATCAAAATCAGTTATTTGGTTTTCACAATGAATTCCCAAACACTCCTTCATAATGTGGCTAATGCATATGGGTCCAATTTTTTAATCCAAACACCCCTAAACTGCTATATATGTGTTTAAGAATATAAGGGGATTCGAAAAAGGTTATCATTCTAAGAAACATGAGCAGATAAGCAACACACAGCAACACATATGAGCAGTTAAGCTTGAAAAAAAACATATAATGGACACACATTAGCAGAGAAGCTAAAAAATAAGCAAAAAAGGAAATAAGGAAAAAAAGAAGATAATAAAGTTACCGTTCTGATTTGCCATGTTTGAAATTAGGGTTTATGAAAAAGTGTTAGGGATTACTGTAGCTGAACGATTTTGGTGGGTGAAATGAATTAATGTGTGTTATGAATGGGTGGAAGAGTTTAAGGGGGTAGAGGGATAGTTAGGCGGTGGTGGGTGGAATGAATTAATGTGTGTTATCATTAATTAATGTATCAGTTCAGTTCTTAGCTTAGCCGTTTTGACTTACCTTAGCAGTATTAGGTTTAACCTAGCAGTATGCACTAGTTTAACCAGTTCTAAACATCATAACTGCCATTCAAATTATCCAACAAAACTTTCATACAATACTTATCATAACCTTAATTCAAAGATAGAAATTAAACATTATTAAGACTAAACAACACATGAACTTTAATAAACATCATAACTTTCATTAATTAGGATTATCCAGCAAAACTTCCATACATCCTTCATACTTATCATAACCTTAATTCACAGATACAAACTGAACATTATTAACACTAAACAACCAATACAGCTGACATGCCTGGCAACACTAACTATTGCCTGGCTGTACTAAATGAGTTCAGCAGTACACACATATAAACCAAACAGGATGTAAACAATTAATAGATAAAATGAAATCATTCACAAGAGTATTTGCAAAATTAAATTATAAAAAAAAATACTAAACTACTTTTAAAAATTCTGAAAATTTTACTAAAATTACTTGACACTATAACTAACCTACGAAAAATAAGAAACCAAAATTTGGCTTATAAATAAGCCCAAAAATAAGCTGAAAACAGCTTATAGCTTTAAGGTGAAAAATCACCTTAAATACAAAGCCACTTGGGACTCTAATGAAAAAGTCCCAAGGGCGCAGCGGTAAGAATGGTGTTATAAAAGTTGAGGTGTATCGAGGGGTAAGAAGCCCGGGTTCGAGCCTTGCTCACCCGTTCAACCCCTTCCTCTCTTTTTTTTAAAAACTTTTTCAAACAAACTTGTTAAGCTCCTTGAGCTTAACAATTTTCACAACTACAACTTTTTAAGAAAGCTTATAAATAAGCTGAAAAAGAGCTTCTTTTTTTTGTTGACAGAAGCTTAAATAAGCTTAAAGGCTTAAAATGGCTAAGTCTCTTGACTGTTTGGACAAATAAGCTAGAGGTTGGACAAATAAGCTTAATGAATTAACTAACCTATCCTAAATAAGCACTAAAGAGCTAAAATCTACAACTAAATAAGCTTAAAAGGGCTTAAACTAGACAGAAACTTAAATTAAGCTTTTAGGCTTAAAAGGCTAGATGTTTTTGACTGTTAACACAAAATAAGCAAGCCAAGTAAGAAAATTAGCACACACAACTTAACACACAATCATTAAGGACTATTAGGAACAAAAATAGGCAAATGAGATAAGCTCAATAAGCCAGGAATTGGCTTAATTCCTTCAGCAGTACTAACTTAAGAGTTAGTACTGTTGGTTGAGTTGAGGCTTTTTCTTACACTCAATAAGCAAGCAAAGGACAAAATAAGCTAAGACAAGCAACAAACAAACCAAATAAGCAAGTAAGAGACTGAATTCATCAATTAAATAGCACTTAATAAGCTAGAAAGAAAATAAGCAATTCCTACACTATGCTAAGTAAAACAGGTCAAGCCCCTACTTTAGGCTTAAAAATAAGCTACCTAGGGGCCAAACTAAGGGCTGAGCTTGTTAGGGCTTATAGTTGGACCTAGGGGTAGTCTAAAAAGCTAAAAATATCTAAGGGCTTAATGGACAAATAAGCTAAAAGGGGGGCTTGAAAAAGGTGTCTAGCACCAGGGTAACTAAGCTAAAACAAAGGGGCTTATATTGACAGCTTAAAATAAGCTGTCAAAATAGCTCAAAATCAAAAACAAAGTTAAAACAGATTGAGCATGGCTTATGAAGAGCTTATATTCAAGATTTCATTTTCTAAAAATAAACTAAACATGCTGATTTTTGTCTTTGAAAAAGGGTTTTCTCTTTAACAAAAATTGACACCAAATTTGTTGCAGTTTGGACTTAAGTTAACAAATGACCCAAACCACTTTTGAAAACTTTTTTAGACACACAAATGACACTCTTTTGAAACTAAAACTCAAGGATACAAGAGCTTATCCAAATAAGCTCTTGTATCTCTCAAAAATTACAACAGACCCTAAGAAATACTTATAAAAACTTGAAAAACAGTTTTGGACTAAAAACTTTGGAAAAACATACTTAAATAAGCTTAAGAAAGCTAACCAACTTTGGCCAAATGGCCACAACCCATAACAATGCATTTTTGACCCATTTTAGACTTAAACCAAACACCCCTTTATATTCTAAAAACGAATTTTAAAGCTTACAAAAACTGAATTAAGCTAAAACTTTTGAAGTTAACTAGCAAACATGCAATAATAAGCACTAAAAAGTAAAAAGCAATGAGAGATAAGCACTTTTAATAAGCTAATAAGCTAATGACAGAAAAGCTATATTAGGCAGTTTTAAACAGTTTGGCAAGAAAATGAAATACAAGCAACTAAAAGGTATTTTTAACCATCATTAAACACAAATAAGCATAATAGAACATTAATAAGCTAAAAACAAGCAATAATAAGCAATGCTACAGTAACAATAAGCAAAATTTAAAAAGAAATCATACCTTTAATCCTTGCTCAAAACAGGATTAAGTGAAACCTAATTAAGCTCTAAAACTACCCATTAGCTTATAAATAAGCTAGACTAAGCAACCAATGAGCCTTCCAAGTTTGCTCATTCATCCATGGCTTGATCAAACAGTACCCGTTTTTTTTTCTTTTGAATTTTTCTTAAATTTTTTATTAAAGTTTAACAACAGGTTTTAAAGAGCTTATATCAAGAACTGATATGATATTAAAGAAATGCAAGTAACTTAGAACATAATATTAAAAGCAAACTGAATTTTCATTAATCTTTTAAAATAGAAGTACATAAAAGTTAGACTAAAAACTTAAAAGCTGAACTTAAAGAAAATTATATTAAAAACTAACTTCTGCCTTAAGGGGCTTACAACAGTTTAAATAGTAAAAACGAGCTAGGGTTTCTCTACTCTTGTCTTCACTCCTTGTGCTTCTTTGTAGACACATAAACTGACTTGTGTGTTTGTTGTGAGAATGTAAAAACTTAAAGCAATCCTGTCCATCCATTTATCTTGGTGCCCAAGGTCTTGAAGCTAAACCCTTGATCGATTTGGTGGGTTTTTGGATTGATGTAGGTCCTAATGAACAGGATCTGAATGAGCCTTGGATGACTTATAGTCCTTTGAATAAATCCAAAGATACTATGAGAGACAATAACTGTGAATTAAAGAACGGGGTCCGGGTACGGTTTTTGTGTTGACTCGTTTTTGGGTCAAACGAACTCCGTTTTCGGTCTAGTCTTTTTTTTCATTCTTCGTTATTTGTCCCGTAGAGTAGTTTAGAAGTAAAAATTTCTTCGTAGGGTTATTTTTAAAGATTTTAGGTTTTTCCCCCTTTGTTCGGGATTCGTGCTCCTGTTTTTCAGCTTAATTTCGTAATTTTTAGGATTTTCTTAAACGTTTTTATTTGTTATTGTTTAATTTGACTTTTCCACCTTCTCAAATCAATTCCTTCCTTCAAACTCAAATCTTTGATTGTATCGATTCTCCAGTCCAGCCTCGTTGGGGATAAACGACCCGGGAATATTCTATACTACTTCTCGGTTTTATTGATCTTGTTGATTTTTAGACTTATATATATATTTTATATTTTATAATATATTATATATATAGTGTAAAAAGCTACAATCAATTACTATAGCTGAACGATTTTGGTGGGTGAAATGAATTAATGTGTGTTATGAATGGGTGGAAGAGTTTATGGAGGTAGAGGGATAGTTAGGCGGTGGTGGGTGGAATGACTTAATGTGTGTTATCATTAATTAATGTATCAGTTCAGTTCTTAGCTTAGCAGTTTTAACTTACCTTAGCAGTATTAGGTTTAACCTAGCAGTATGAACTAGTTTAACCAGTTCTAAACATCATAACTGTCATTCAGATTATCCACAAAACTTTCATACAATACTTATTAAGACTAAACAACACCTGAACTTTAATAAACATCATAACTTTCATTAATTAGGATTATCCAGCAAAACTTCCATACATTTGTCCTTTTTCATTTTTTTACTTTTTTTTTTTTTATTCCACAGACACAAAAATAAACATTATTAACACTAAACGACCATTACAGCTAACATGCCTGGCAGCACTAACTATTGCCTGGCAGTACTAAATGAGTTCAGCAGTACACACATATAAACCAAACAGGATGTAAAAAATTAATAGATAAAATGAAATCATTCACAAGAGTATTGCATGACATGGTTCACTTGGATTTTCGTATCACAACACCTCCACAGTCCTTTCGATAGTAGTCATCTCGTGATTCATTAGCCAAGTCATGTCGATCTACAAGAGGCAATACATTATCATTGCGATGGTGAATGACGGTACTAAATTCCTCATCGACTTCGTCATACGTATCTTTGTAATTCTTAGGAGGTGTCTTAAAGACAATAGATAATTTTTTATCTAACGGATCAACCGTGTGGCCTAAATTATTCAGGTCGACCAATGTATACCCAAGTTTATCGCGTTTCACACCACCAGATTTGTGATTAACCCAATCACCCATTTGAAAAGAGGAATTTGCCTGAACGGTATATTCTAGTACCATATTCTCTTGGTAAACAACCATTAATAGTTGCTTGTCTGTGGTTGCAACTTCTTTAGGATATGGCAGATCGATGTGCCTCAACACTAACCTCACTGTTAGGGTAACTTTGCCCATCATGAACATTTCGTACGAAAGGTATACCTTGATGTTATATGCATCGTATAACCACTACAGGGGGGCGTGGTCCATATGATTCCACCCTTACAGTTTTTGATACACTTTCTTTGTCGATCGCTAACTCTCTCTCCACCTAAAATTTCATTACCGTATAATATTTGCTTTTACAATTTAGGAATAAACAAACAAACAATTATAATAACATACGTATTAATTACTCTTTCGCGTAACACTTAGCAAAAGATTTACTGTGCTCATTTTCCAGAAATGCTATTCGTTTTACGATGGGGGTTTTATGTTTTCAAAACTTGCTTGTGGTCGCCTGAAAACAATTGTCTTTGATTATTATATTTGATAGAACATTTTAAGTAATGGAAATAGAAATGGTGTTAGTAATAATTACTCGATATACAGTACATATTTCATATGTATTACATAACAAATGTGCTTTTCTGAAATAGTTCTGCAGAAATTCACTTGTTTTTTTGGCACGCAATGGCTTTCTTCTCATTTTCAATATAGTTTCCATGTTTATCAGGTGGGATACCAATAGTTTCCATGGATTTATGATATTCGCTAAAAAAAACTCTATTGTTTCTTCCGCAATAGTCTCCTCAGCAATGCATCCCTCTGGTTTATTTCTGTTTCGCACGTGTCCTTTAATAACCTTCATACATCTTTCGAAGGGATACATCCACCGAAAGCATATGGGCCACATAATTTTACCTCCCTAGTTAGGTGCACAGTCAAATGTATCATAATATCAAAAAATGACAGAGGAAAGAACTTCTCGAGTAGGCACAGTGTCACTACCAGTTCTGCTTGCATCTTATCTAGTTCTTGCAATATGATTTCTTTGCTACATATCGATTTAAAGAAAAAGCAAAACCTGATAATAGCATATCGTGTGGGTGGGTGCATGATTGAACGTATTGCAATGGGCAAAAACTCTTGCATTAGCATATGTTAGTCATGCGATTTAAGGCCAATGAGCTTCCTATCCTTTAGGTTGACCAATATCCTTCTGGTACCTTGATGTTGTGTAACGTTTCACAAAAGATGTCTTTTCCAGCATTCGTTAATGTGTAACCTGATGGAGGTAGTGTTGTTTTGTCTTTATCTTGCATAGCAAAACAAACTCTGGTTTTACCCCCAACTCAGCCAGATCCAATCGAGCATTCAATCCATCTTTCGTCTTTCCCAAAACATGTAGCAGAGTTCCGACTATACTCTTAGCAACATTCTTTTCTACATGCATAAAATCAATACAATGTGGAACAGGATTATGCCTCCAATACTTAAGTTTTCGATACCAAATGTTGAATTTCTTCCAATACACACCGTTTTGTCCGTTTACTTGGCTTGAACTACCCTCTTCTTCTGTTGTGTTTCTTTTCTGCTTTTGAATCTTACCACCTCTGCCTCTCGTATCTTCTTGGTTTTCTGATGCATTATTGTTTGTTCGTTTTCCTTTTCCCTACTTATTTTCAATATGTTTTACCTCATTATATATTTGTTCCCCTGTCATTGGAATTGGAGCCTGGATAAATTCTTGTTGTCCATTAAATGCCTTCTTTTTCTTTCTGAACGGATGTGGTTTTATGTTAGATATATCTGTGACCAACATAACTTTGCTTGGATGAGGCAGAAAGTCTAACACAGTTTGTATCTTTCCCACATACTACATAACCTTTGAATCCACTGTACGGGCAGCCACATAATGTACCAAGTGCAGGGTAATCATTTATTGTCCATAACACAACGGCACGTAGATTAAAGTTATCTTTTGTGGAAGCATCATACGTATCAACCCCTGTCTCGAATAAGGTATGTAGATCATCAACCAACGGTTCTAAAAAACATCGATATCATTTCCCGGGTATCCCGATATTAATACCGAAAGGTTGATAAACTTTCTTTTCATACAAAACCATAGAGGAAGGTTGTATATGACATTTAAAACTGGTCATACACTATGATGCCTGTTTCCCATGTTGACGTCAACCCCATCAGCCGATATTCCTAGCCGTAGATTTCTTGTATCTTCAGCGATTTCGAGGAATTTCTCATCTATGGTACGCCATGCCTGTGAATCTGCGGGGTGACGTAACACACCATCTGTTATCCTTCGTGTCGCGTGCCATCTTAAATCTTCTGAAATACTTTCTATCTTCTTAAACACAAGCGTTGCAGTCTTGGTATGATTGGAAAGTACCACATTACCTTTGCTGGAATGTTTTCGTACACTTTCTTTGTCTTATTATCCACCTTCCATCTTGATGTCCCACAAGTTCGACACGCAGTCAGATCCTTGTCATTCTTCCAGTAAAGAAGGCAGTTGTTGATACATACATGTATCTTTTTGTATCCTGATCCATCAATCTCATAACTTTTTTGGCTTGATAAGTTTTTTCCACCATTTCGTTACCAGCAGGTAGCATCTTTTTTATCAAGCCTAGTAATTCAGTGAAGAACTTATCAGAAGCTCCGTATTTACCCTTCAAGTTGAGTAGTTTAACTATTGCGGACAACTTTGTGAAGTCAGGACATCCTTCGTAAAGGGGATTCTCTGTGTCTAATAATAGTTCTTGAATCTTGACAAGGTCATCCACATCAAAATTATCTTTTGTTTAGCATTAACCATTTCTACTGTTGTTGGGCCATCTGTTGGAATATAAGCAAAATCCATGTCGTCAACAAACTCTGTTGTAGCATTAACAGGTTTTGGGGCACTTATTGATGGCTCATCCTCTTCTCCATGTTTAGTCCACTTTGTGTAGCTTATATCAATCCCATGTCTGTATAAATGGTACTGCACTTCCTCCACTTTATGCTCTATGTGGTTTAAACATTTGGTACACGGACATGGAATGTAAATATGTTTTTTATTAACTTCGGGGGTGGGTTGATGTTCCCCGTCTTCTGCAAGTTGTGTTACTGAATAACAGTAAACGCTGACAACTCACATCTACATAAGAATTTGCTGGATCCTATTAGTTTCCATCCAAGACTTGTCCATGTTTATAAATGTGTCCCTACAGGTCACCCCATCGTTAGTTTAAAGGTCCGGTGAACAAAAACCAATATAAACTCACAATATAAGAACAGATTTGGTAACTTGACATTTATTTTTTCAATTAAGATAGTTGGTTGAGGGACAATTATAGCTTTTCACCACCCATTCCCCTTGTAAATATCACCCATCCAGGAACCTCTAATGCATTTAGTCCACAATTCTCGGTTCCTATGTTCATATGGTAATACGCTTAACATGGTTACTTTATAATTTTAACCAATTAACTAGTTATTTTACCAAGGAAAATATGAAATATTTACAAGAAGAAATCTCAAAAACAAATGTCAATTACAGCTATAATCAAGACATTTTCAATTACAGAATCATAAACACGGTTTTCTTTTAGGAACGATGTGTACAAAAGGAACATAATTTACTTACTAGTGGATGACGAAAAGTGGTGGGTCTATGACGGTGATAGTGACATGCGAATTTACGAGGAGCGTGACGTGATGAGAGCTGTTTGTGGGTGACAGGATTTGTGGTGAGATGACGAGGGAGTTGTTGTGGCGAGGGGTGACAGGATGACGTTGTTTCTGGGGGAATATGATTCATTGAAATTTTTGGAGGGAATACAAGAATCACGAATTTTACAGTAAAATATCGGAGGGAAAATACCTTCTAGCCATGATAATATAGAAGAACGGTGCAAAAAATCGTGGTGGGGTATCCAGTAGGTGCTCGGGCCATGCTGGGGGGTCGTCGTACAAAATCCCGGTTATCTTTTGTATTCATTTTAGGCGAGATTTATCGGGGGCCCCCCCCCACCCCCCCCCCCCCCCCGGAGGGGATAAGAGGAAAAATGCTTTTTTAGCTAACGATAATAGTTGTGAATCAAAAGTTTTGTTTTAATTGTTTACCACAAAAAAGTTAACCCGTAATAGTAGCATAGGTTGAAAAAATCATGATCGATAGCCTCGGGTGCTGATCGAACCTGCCTGTGTAGCTTGTTATCGTTCTAAAGGCAGGTTTAATCGGTGAGTATCGGTCGACACACCTGTACGTCACATCCATGACTAGTGACAATGGTTAATTAACATGGTTGTAAGTGGCTTATATTATAATGGAACCCATGAATGACCACGGTGATTTATCGGCTAATTCATATGGTTCGTTCATGGGTCCATGTGCATTAGGAATATCATTTGGTTCATATTTAGTATTTGACATTTCAATGGGGTCATATACATTGGGTTGTAGTTGCTTGGAGTGTCATGTTATGACACATCCATGACTGGTGACAATGGGTAATTAACATGGGTCATGTGCATTGGGTTGTAGTGGCTTATATTGTAATAGAACCCATGCATGACCGGTGAGTTTGGCTTACTAATTCTTGGGTCATCACACAAGGGTCATAGTTGCATTAGGATTATTCACTAGTCACATGTCATTAATTGGGTATTTTACCATCATATGGGTCATATGCATTGGTTGTAGTTGCGCTTAGAGTGTCATGTTACGACACATCTATGACTGGTGACAATTGGTAATTAACATGGGGTATGTGCATTGGGTTTCAGATCAACATCGTTTTTTTTGTCTGTTTGTTTGTAGAGGCTTAATTGTAATGGAACCATGCCACACGACCGGTGATTAGGGCTTTTCATAGGGGGTCCGTCGTCTCGATCGATGCGTCGTTCGCGCGTCGTTCGCGCTTATCCGTCGCCAGGCGACGATTAATGGGTCATGTGCATAGTAGGATATCCTGGTACATTTCATTTAATTGGGTTATTTGACATAATATGGGTCATTATGGATTGGGGTGTAGTTGTAGTGTGCGCCTTAAATTAGTGTGGATGTTACAACGACAACTTCTTTTTAAAAATTCATGACGGGCCGGTGACGGTGTCAATTGGGTAAATTAAACATGGTTTTTGGGTCATGTGCATTGGGTTGTGTGGGCTTATTATTGTATGGAACCCTGCTTATGCCATCACGTCCGGTGTTTATGGCTTAATTCATATGGGTCGTCGTATATTGGCTAATGCTGCATGCTGGAGTTGATAGGGGGAACAGGTCGGTATGGGGTTGGGTCCATGATGTGGGGGCATGGACTGTTATCGGGGGGGTGTGGCGGAGGGGTGGCCGGGGCCTGGGTGAGGTATCTGTCTGGTAGAGGGGGGTGAGGGGGGGGGGAGGTGAGTGTAGTTGGTTCGATTGACCCCCGGCGGTTATTTACTCATGGAAGGATTGCGTTTGAATGTGCATGTTTATTGGTTGGGTTGTATGGCTTTTTATTGTAATGGAACCCATGCATGACTTTTGTGTTTATTTTGTTTATGGCTAATTCATTTGCGGTCTCATGGTGGCGTAAGGTGCTAGATAGGTTATTACTTGATGTGCAACATGCATGATTATGGGTTTTGGTGACATTTCTTAGGGGGTGCTTTTTGTGTCAGGGCGAGGGAGGGGGCTTATTAGAAAGATGCTCAGCAAGAGGGATGAGACTTAGGCGGTGGTGCGGTATGGAATTGATTTTATTTTTAGTTGCTCTGTTTCTATCTCATTCACCTTTTACTTCGTTTCTTTTTGCTGTGTTTGTAGTTCTTAGTAGAGTTCATGTTTGATGACACATCTATGTACGGGTGGACACTAATGGGGGTAATTAACATATGGAGTCATGTGCCATTTGGGTTGAAGTGGCTTATGATTGTAATGGAACTCATGCATGGACAGGTGTCAGTATGCGTAATTCTTATGGGTCATGGGTCATGTGCATTCGGATTATCACTAGTCACATTTTTTATTAATGGGTATTTTGAAATAATATGGGTCATATTAGGGGTGTTTCACGGGGCGGTTTCGGGTTCGGTCTATGTTGGTAACGTATTTTAAATTTACTAAATTTTTAATTTAAATTTAAATTTTTTAATTTTTGTATTAGATAGATGTTTTGGTAGAATCAATTGGTATTATGACTATATGGATGAGTATAACATATAAGATTACCACTTTTTAATATGTTAATTGTCATAAAATTTTATTTTTTAAAATAAATTTAAATTGTTAATAAACATATAGTCCCATTCCTTTTTAATGATAAAGATTACACATCTTTAACTGAGCGCTAAATTTAAATAATCAATGTCAAATTATCAATAATTCAAAAAATTTAACTTTTTAAAAATTTAAAATTTGGAGCCAAATTGCAGCCAAAAATTTTAAAATCACATATGAATATGGACAGTTTATTTTCCTAATTTCAATAAAAACACTTTTTCATCTCTAAAAAAAAGACTGCAACCAAAACAGAACAATAACATCTCTTTTTACACCATTAATTACCACTTTTACTTATTTTTCTTTTACACATTGCGGCTGAAGAATCATGGAAACGGAAGCCATTGATAATCAGGCCAATTTGGTTATTTATGATAATGAAAATGAAAATGAAATTGACGATTTAGGATATCAATCAGATGAGTATATTGAGGTTGCGCATGAGAGGATGATGAAAAAACCATTCAATGGTTATGTTCTAAGAGGGATAACCAGGTTATGCAAGTTTCGCAGGGAATATGGAAAACCTGGTGGAGTAAAGCTCAGTGTAACCTTCGATGCATTGAATAGGATATTAGGAAAACACAGAGCATTGTTTTTGAGTTTTTTAGGAGACATGGTTCATGAGCATATAGGTTTGCAGATTCTATCCGGAAGAAGGTGGGTCCAGAAGCAAGAAATAAACTATGGGATGAAATCACGGTACACATATACTATTTTTGAACCCAGTACTACATAAGTTTATCTCTGCATTTACATTATGTGCAACTAATTAATTCACAACATTGTGTTAATCTTTGCAGCGATACTTTGATGTTGACTTGACGGTCAGAAAGCTGGTAATGAATCGTCTTGGTCAACTTCTAAGGAATTTTAGAAGGAAACTGAGACAAACATACATATTGCCCAACCAAGATACACCTTCAAAGCTAAATGAAGTCCATTTTGTAAACTACACGGCCACCGAGGAATACAAGGTTTTAATTAGTCATTTTTATTTAAGTCCATATATCTTTCATAACTTTGTGTTTCCATATATATTAGTTTTATACTGGCAGCATTACTACATCTAAACGCCTTATGATTTTGTGTTGCAAGGTGAAATCTGCTAAAACTAAAATGGCGCGTTCCAAGTGTGTTTTTCCGCATACAATGGGACGAGGTGGATACGCACATGTGAAAGAGAAATGGTTTAAAGATTACTCATTTTGCACATTTGCATTTATAGCATCATTTTGTTTATATCGGTTTAACTTACATGTGTTATGTATTTGATGTTTATAAGTTTGAAAAAAAAACAAGAAATTAAACCAGTATGAAGAACCCCCCCCCCACCCGTGGTACCCTGTGGTTGAGAATGGGGGTAAAACAAAGATGGAGATATCAAGATGTTGAGATTAGATCAGTGGGAGATAAAATGTAAGTATGACTGCAATTTTTTTTTTATGGTCATTTTTCGCATATAATAAACCATATTTCCCATATTGTCGTGATGCAGAAAGGAAAACGAGGACAAATTTGATCAAAAAGGACCTAGCAGGTTAGTCAAGGCACTGATGCCATTGGTACATTGTATTTGTAAAGGAAAAGGGAAGTTATGCAAGAGGAGTGGGGAAAGTGGAGTTGATACAAGAGGTATTTGGATCTTCCACGAAGCAAAAAACAAGCAGCTGATGAAAGAATTTTGTTACTAGAAGATCACTTGATGATGCTAAGACGTGAACGTGAGAGAAAGAACTATTAATCAAGAGTATGTCCATCAAGATGTCACAGACAGAGGGAAATGGTGTCATGAACTAAAAATCAGTTGGCTGCAGAAAGGGTGGACAGTTGCAGTCAACGCCCAATCAATTGTACACCACTAGATGTTAAGACTTTTTTATGTTGTTAACAATTTCATTTTCTAATTAACTTAATTAACGCTCACAGCACTGATCCTATAGATAGCAGGTACATCTGACCTAATACACTAGGACCTCCTTTTATACACCAAGGAGACCTAATGGGCTTACAATAAGTTTCCATCCAATTCTAATCTTTTCCTAATATAATTCATGCATATCTAAGAAGCAGTAATAACACAACAGTACTAGCTTATATCGAATAGTCTTAACTCAGAGCAACATTAATATACTAACATTTGCAACTAACACTAGCAGTACTAACATTTGTACTAGCAGCACTAATGACTTGGTATATTTTCTTCAGTCTTCAACCAGCAGTCTTAACCATAACCAGCAGCAGTATCATCAGCAGTACTAAGAATCCTTTTAATCCCAACACATTTCTTAATTTATATTGCAGGTGTCTCCGGTGGAAATTCATCCAATAAATAGCAGTGCTGATAAGGAGGGCGGAACAACTGTTGTTGGATGTGATCAGAATGATGCGAGCATTCGGAAGGAAATGCAAAAAAGGGTAAGTAATTAATAAAACACCCCCCTGTGATTTTTGAATTCTACATACATGTCTTATATATTTACCGTGTTTTATATGCATACAGGAAACTGTTAAATCTGTGGGAGCTAAGTATACGACTAGATCAATCCGAAAGGAATATCTTCAATGTCATAGATTCCTATCCAAAAAAATGTTGTTTGTCGATACTACCACAAATATGTATTTCAACATGTTCATATATTCTTTTGTTTAATTAATTTTTGATACATACATGCAACAAATCATTTTTTTAGGCAATAAAGTGCAGATTGCGACACTTAAAGAAAACAACTATTATTGCTGAGGGTACTGTATACAAGAGTGATGGGAAAATAATGCTTCATAACAAAGCACTCCCAAGTAATTGCTACAAAGTGTCAATTGATAAATCTCTAGTTGATGCAGCATTTATACCGGATGTAGGAAGTAACGGTTGCACAACAGTTTTGGATGCAGTAGGTGGTTTTGTTGCATGGCCAAAGAATCAAGTTGTTTTGGATCCAAAGGTACATACATGTGTTCTATGAACCTACATATATATAATTCTTCATATTTAATTCAGTGTTTCATACACGCGGCTTTTGTTTCCTGCAGGCAACACCACCAAGTACCATACAAATGATCACTGGTGAGAACAAAACTGCACCTAAAGTACAAACGAAGCGCAAAAACATTTACGTCTCTCTAGTGATGCCATGCAAAAGGAAGCTAATAAGAAGAGGAGTCAGAAGGCCTTAGTTTATTGAGAAGTTTAGTATATACGACATTACAATTTTATATTGGTTCAGTTATATACATTCCAGTTTTATTGTATTTGAATTTATTTTGATATATATATTTGATTTTGTTTTGATATATATTGATTTCTTAAATGTGACTAAAAGATGCATATGGTCACACTTGTTAACACTTTTTGGTCATTGTTTGCTTAATTCTTTGTGTGACTAAATATTACAAAAGGCCACACAAACATAAAATTCATGTGGCCATTGGATGATTAATAGTCACACAAAATACACATTTCTTCACTTTAAACACCATATGGTCACACTTATTAACACTTTTGGTCACTTTATGCTTAATTGTATGTGACTAAATACCCAAAACAAACATGCTTTGTGTGACTAAATGTTACAAAAGGCCACACAAACATAAAATTTATGTGGCCATTGATCATCAATAGTCACACAAAAAATATCGTATTTCTCACCGTAAACAGCGTATGGTCACACTTTATTAACACTTCGGTCAATTTTATGCTTAAATTTTTATTCTCTGTCGACTAACTACACTAAAAACATGCTTTGTGTGACTAAATATTACAAAAGGCCACACAAACATAAAATTCATGTGGCCATTGGATGATCAATAGTCACACAAAATACACATTTCTTCACTTTAAACACCATATGGTCACACTTATTAACACTTTTGGCTACTTTATGCTCTAATTATTATGTGACTAACAAATACCCAAAAACAAACATGCTTTGTGTGACTCAAATATTACAAAAAGGCCACAATTAACACTAAAATTCATGTGACATTGGATGATATAGTCACACAAAATACATTTTTTTTCAAATTTAAACACCATATGGTCACACTTATTAACACTTTTGGCCACTTTATGCTTAATTGTATGTGACTAAACTCCCAAAAGAAACATGCCTTGTGTGACTAAATATTACAAATGGCCACACAAACATAAAATTCATGTGGCCATTGGCTGATCAATAGTCACACAAAATACACATTTCCTTCACTTTAAACAAACATATGGTCAACTTATTAACACTTTAGTTGGTAATTTTTGTGCTTAATTGTATGTGACTAAATACCAAAAAAATATGCTTGGTGTGACTAAATATTACAAAAGTCCACACAAACATAAAATTCATGTGGCCATTGGATGATCAATAGTCACACAAAATACACATTTCTTCTCACCTAAACACCATAAGGTCTTACTTATTAACATTTTGGTAATTTATGCTAATTATTATGTGGACTAAATATTACCCAAAACAAAACATGCTTTGTATGCACCTAAATATTACAAAAGGCCACACTTAATATAAAATTCATGTGACCATTGGATGCTCAAATAGTCACATAAAAATGCACATTTCTTCATTTAAACACCATATGGTCTCACTTTTTAAACACTTTTGGCCATTTATGCTTAATTGTATGTGACTTTATCACCAAAAGGAAACATGCTTTGTGTTGACTAAACATTACAAAATGGCCACAACAAACTTAAATTCATGTGGCCATTAGATGAAATTAGTCACACATATAATACATATTTCTTCTATTATACACCATATGGTCACATCTATTAACACTTTTGGTCTCTGTATGCTTAGTTGTATGGGATGTGACTAAATACCCAAAAAAAAATGCTTTGTGTGGCTAAATATTACAAAAGGTCACACAAACTTCAAATTCATATGGCCATTGGATGATCAATAGTTACACAAAATATACATTTCTTCAATTTAAATACCATATGGTCACACTTATTTACATTTTTGGTCACTTTATGCCTAGTTGTATGTGACTAAATACCCAAAACAAACATGCTTTGTATGGCTAAATATTACAAAAGGTCACATAAACATAAAATTCATGTGGCCATTGGATGAACAATAGTCACACAAAATACACATTTCTTCACTTTAAACATCATATGGTCACATATATTAACACTTTTGGCCACTCTATGTTTAATTGTATGCGACTAAATATACAAAAAAAACATGCTTTGTTGGTTGTACATTGTTTACGGTCACTAAATTGTACCTATTTAGTCATACAAAAAACGTGGATACGGACACTAAAGCTTTCTTATGTGTGACTAACACGAATGCGTGACCGTAGGTGACCCACGACCGCGCGACCTTTTTGTCACACACGAAACCTTTCGCGTGTGTGACTATATGTATATAGTCACACATTTTTGGTGTGACCAATACTACTTTTTGTACTAGTGGATGACTGCCACCTTTTCAATACCAACTAACTCGGAGTGAGAAAGTTGATAGATAACGTGTTTAGTCTCCGTGAGAATTGAAACAAAAATCTTTTAAGAGATTCTGAGTGGCCAGGGAGGGTTGTGCATTGCATCACTGAGTCCATGATGTCTATCTTTAATACCAGACAACAGCTTAGTGTTTCTGATAGCATATGTATTGACCCGATTTTGGCCTAAGTGTATGGAGGGCTTCTTTCTATTACACCCTTTATCCTTACATTTGTTTTTCATTTTTCAACCCCTTCAATGTTTATCAAGACTTCATCACTAACACCTTGTTGGGTTTATTCCAGTGTTAGCTCTGTCTTAGTCCGCATTATTCCCCATTCTCACTTTTATTCCTTTTGTATCATACCCAAGGACTTCTATACTAACTAATGGAATGTCCCTAGGTAGATCCCTCCGGTTCTGGCTGGATCATGGAACAGTTACCTAATCTTAACCACCTTATAACTCCATAAAATTAAGTACATGGTCAGTCTTTTGGGTATCTCCATTCTTGCCATTAAAACCATTTTGAAAAACCGATTAAGGTACTTGTGATATGAATCAAAGCCTTTGTACCTTGATGTTTTCATCTTTTGAAAATGCTCTCCCTGCATATGTGCATCGATTATCAAAAGCCTTTTGCACATACAAGGGAGAAGCTAGCACCTGAGTCCTTTTAGATCATGTTTATTAGTTGCATAGTTTTAATCATATTTTCTCCCCTTATCCAAAATGTCAAAATCTTTTGATATTTGGGATATCAATTGATTAAGATTGTGCAGGGGAGAGATGTTACTAATCAGCAAGCTTATTCAGAACATATTAATGTCCCCCCTTAATTATTAAGGGAAGGATATATTATTAAGTACATATTTTAAAAGATTTTGAATTTAATGAAAAATTATACTTAACACATATATACTTATTTTTTTACACTCCATATTTATATATTATACAAGATAAGATATGAGACAGGACCTGACATGTTTAAACCAAGTATGACCTAGTCATACTATCCTTTGCAGCAATCGTTTGTCCGTCTTTGTTTTTCTACCACCAACCAGCACTTTGAAGCTTCTCAAAACCCTTTTGTGAAATAGCTGATCATTAATCTTGTTCAACATGATGCCTGAGCGTTTCTTATCCTTTGTTGTCTACTCCCTCAAAGGCATGTCTTTGTTGTAACCAAACTTTAAGTTCAGTAGCCTTTCACGAAGAATTTTACAAACTGATTGGAGAGTCCTGTCACAAAACTTGTGGATCTCTTCAACACGCATCAACCTTTTCTTTTTGCTCTTGTCTTCATAGATAATCCCTAGTGGAACATAGTTTGGAGTGTATGGTTCTTTGACAAAGAGATGCTGACATGTTCTTTGAGCTTGGTTAAGTTTAGCTTTCTTAGGTAACTTTCAACACCTAGCTGCACGTCTTCAACCCAGTTCTTAACAATGATTCAACAGGTGAACATTTTGAGAGCAGTGATGAAGTCCACAATCACATCACCGTCTAGGTTGAAGAGCTTGTTTTGAGCAATCAGGAGCAGCATGTCTTTAATGTCATTAAGGTGTAAGTCCGGAAAGTCACCTTCTTTGAACTTGTAAAGTTTCTGATCATCTTGCCTTACAATGATTTCCTCCAAGTAGCCATAACTATATTTTTTTCAATCTTGACACTAACAACACTTAGAATTCTCATAGTTGAGAAAACTTCATTTTTTGGCCTTCTGATTGATCATAGCTCTATAGTATTGTTGTCGTTGTGGACCCCAGTGAGATATTTCAAAAGCAGCATCCTTGTCATAGGCAATAATGACTGGACTCCATAGTGTCAGAATCATGTCTTCAATTCCTTTCAGTGTATACCTTGCAGCTGGTGTCTTTGTAATGGAAGAGGAGTACGATCTTTCTTTGTTTCCTGCTTTCAAGTATTTAAGATCATTATTAAAGAAGAATTCAACGGGAATTATAAGTCGACTTTCTTTGTCTTGCAAGGGTAAAGGCTTGCTCATATCAACTAAGCTTTTGTGACCTTCAGGGTTTGCCCAGTCGAGTTGATCTGTCAGAGCACGATAGCATTCCTCCATATTGTACTCTAATTCGACATAGCTTTTGCATGTACCTTTGAGTAGATTAAACACTGGACCTACTAGATCTGCTCTTTTGATCTTGTTTAATTTGAGACGATTCATGGCAAATGCAGAAAAATAAATGGGAGTACTCATCAATTCATCAAACGTGAGTGGAGGCTTCTAGGCTTGTACCATCTCATTAAACCATGATTGTTCCTGGGTATCATCAATGGTTTTTACTGCATTCCAATCTGGATCAAGTGTCTCGGGCCTTAGAGCTTTCTTGAACCAATCCTTCTTTGAAATATTTAGAGCAGCATCTGCTTGTGTTACATCAGCATCAGTATGAGGTAGTTGACTAGCATCACCATCCTTATCATCAAGGGTTTGCTTAATATTATCTGAAGCTATCTCAAAAATTGGTTCTTCAACTAATTCTTTTGCAGTCACAGATTTGCCAGATTTAGACGTTCTAGCTGGAGATTTGCCTTTAGATGATTCTTTGGTGGTGGATGTCTTCTTGGATGATTCAGACTCATTGAATCTTGTCTTTTTGGTCTTTTTACCCTGGTTTGATCCAGCTGAAGGGTCTTCATCTTGATCATCTCCACGGTCTCTTTTCTTGAGAACTTTATCAAGTTTATCAAGTAACATTGACCATGTTAGTGCATCATATAGCTCTTGATATGTGTCATGAGTCAGGTGAGATTGGATTTTATGCATCTTTCCGTAGAGTATTTTCTTTAGTTCACACTCAGAAAGAGACTCAGCTGCTTGAATAGCGGATTGACCTTGGAAGGAAGATTGACCTAAAGAGGGTGGAGTCTTCTCAAGAGATTCCTTTACTTCCTGTGGTAGAAACTTTGGCAGAAAATTATTGACTTCGTTGATAACGTTAGCTTGAATGGACTCTTCAATAACATCCTTGTAGTCCCTCTTCTCAGAAAGTTCCTTTTTAAGTTCTTCAGTGTGTGACTGAAGTACCTTCTTAAGTGCATCTGGGAGACTTGATCCAAGATAGTCCTCGACTACTGATGGTACTTGGGATCTGATTGAAGCAAGAATAGATGTAGAATGATCAGCTTGCTTAAGTTCCTAGACAGCTTGTTCCAATTCATTAAATCTTTGGACAACTGATTTGACTACTTCAGAGTTGGAAACTTGAGTAGATGGAATTTCTATAATTGGTACTGAGGGTGCTGGTGGTGTAGTTGGTAGAATTTGTGTTGTTTCGGGAATGACAGACACTTTGACAGCATGAAATGGTTCTTGCTAGATATTAGGCACATCTTGTTGGATTTGGATATCCAACAAGGAATTGATCTCTGCTTTAACATTTTCTGGAATAGTACCGATAAGAGATGCATTAGGAGAATTAATAAACTAATTACCAAAGTTTGAAAAGACAGAATGACTGGAGGTGGATTGAAGCAGATTGGGCGTCTCCTTTTGTGTTGTTGAGACAGGAACCACTAATTGTTCATCTCCAGCTTAATCATTTCCTTTTTGCTTATCATCATCCTTAAGTTCTTCATCGTCCTTTTGTTCTTCAACTCTTTCAGTATTTTCCTCTTCTGCTTCCTCAGCAATATTCATTTCTGCTACACCATTTACCTGATCTTCAACATTAGTGTTTGTCCTTTCATCATTAGTCTTTTCAATATCGATACTCTTATCATCATTAGATTCATCTTCTTCATCATCATCTTTAGATTCATCATCATTAGTGGATTTCCACGGTATGTCTTTGATTTTCTCATCTTTGTCATCGAACAGAAATGACTCATCGTCAGTAGAACTGGTATGTGCTTAATTACACATACCTTTAACCTAATTAAACAAGCTAAAATGACCAATAATGACTAAAAACGGACATAAAAATGCCAAAAGTATGTTTGTTTTGCTTTGTGTACTGTGCAGGTATCAGATATTCACTAAAGGACAAAAATAAAGCAAAACCGAACAAAACCGAGCACGGAATTGGAAAGAGCATGAAAAAACTAAAGCCGAAGGCATAAGCATCTTATTGGGCCAACCTATACCCGAGTTAATGGGCCGGGTCAGCCCAAATTGCTTATTTATTAACAAAAAGCCCAACACCCCTTTATTTAAAAACCCGGCCCAACCTTTTTTATACATGAGGCCCAAAACAGTTAACTAGGCCCAATCCTGCTTAACGAATGTTAGCTCACAACACCCTATAACCAATTACACAGTTAGTCCTTAAGGACTAACATTGCTAGTCCTTAAGGACTAACACACTTAGCCCTTATAACTTTTAACCATTTACACCCCACGTCCTAACCCCCTAACTCTCGTTACAAAACAAAGCCACAGCACCTTTCCCGCCCAAACCACTGACACCTCTCATCCTCTGCCAAACCTGCAACTACCAAACAAACCCTCCTTAACTTATTCCCCACAACCCAACAAACCTTAATTGACCTTTTCTTCAAGAAAATGACAACCATGTTGGCAATCCTAAGAAATTAGATTCGTTGGGACTAAATCAAGGGCCAAGATCTAATTGAAGAAGCACAAGATGGAATTGAGGGCTAAGATTCAAGCTTGGAATACACTCACATAACAAACATAAGTTCAAGACCCCTGCACCTTAGTTTTTTTTATAAATAGGATTTGTATTTCTTCATTGTGAAGTAGGTTGTTTTAGGAGTAGTGTAACTTAAATTTATTGCTTATTTCCAGCTTATTGTAACTTTTTAAAAAGCCTTGTACTCTTTTTAAGTTAATGAAAATTTAAGTTTTTATGCAAATCTGCCTCTTTTAATCTTTATGCATTTAAGCTAATTTCTGTTTACATGTCATTGCTATAAGCTGTTTAAAAGCTTCTTAAACCTGCAAAGTTATTTTCACAAGCTTATGTTGTTACTATTACATTAACTCACCTCTAAAAAAATACCACAGCTTGTTTTATGGATGATAAGCCATATTGGGATGGCCTTATGGACACTACTAGCTTGTTTTTAAACAAGCTAGAGCTTGTAGATCAGCTCATTAAGAGCTTCTTTTCCCTTGTTTAGAGCAAAGGGCAATGTACTCCCTCCTTTACATTTTATAGCTTTAAACTGCTTATTGCTTATTTTTGCTTATTCTCTGCTTATTCCTGCTTAATCTTTGCTTATTCAGTCTCAACATAGCTTAATATATCTAGTTTAAAGCTTAGTATAATATGTTTTTGTGTTTCATAAAGTTTCACTCAAAACTGTTTTAGAAAAATCCAAAAGTATGATTTCTAGTTTAGCTTATGATTAGTGCTTAATTTTCTGAGTTAAATGCTTAAATGCTCTTATTATACCTTAATGATAATCTGTTTTCATAAATCAATGGTTAGTTGAATCAGTTTCAAGGATTAAGAGGTTTTTATAATTCTTAAGGAGTGTTTGGCATAAGTAGATTTTGTTTGAGACAACATTGTTTAGTCTGTTTTAATGGTAAATCTGGTTTTCCTTAGTCATAATTTAGGTTTAATGAAGGTTCAAAACAAGTTTAGATTAAGGTTTGTTTAGTTTTAAGGTTTGGATCATTAAACTTTCAAGTCTGCTGTTTCAAAAAGGACTTAATAATCTGATTTGGTGATTTCATTAAAAGATGCATTAGAGTTGTAGTTTTTGGCTTTCAAAACTTGTTTTGTTGCATTTTAAGGTTAGTGTTATAGGTTAGAACTCCTTTTGAATTGCCTTTAGGTGTTGAGCAAAATCTTAGTTAAAACTGCTAAGTTTAGTTAACATTCATTTTCACAGGCCTTTTATTACTTATTTTCTTGTTCAAATCTCTTAAATTCAGCTTTTATGTGTTGTATTGTCAGCAATCTTAATATGTTTGTGGTTTTTAGCTTTTCACTTTTGCTTTTAGAGTCTTAATTTTAAGCTTAAAAAGAGTCCTTTATTTTCAAAAGCCAAAAGCAACTAGTGTAGTATGTTACTTTCTTTAAGTCTTTTCTTAGCTTATTTGTTAGCTTATAATCTGTTTTTCAGCTTATTGGTGTTCTTTGAGTCCTTGTCTCAATCTGTTTTCCATTCATAGCTTATTTCTTTTGCTCATTAGTTCGTAGAGATAGGTTAAAAAGTGGCGTTTTAGCCTTTTAAACTGTTTTTAGAGCTTATGGCCTTTTGCTTTCTTTGGTAGCTTTTTAGCTTAAACTGTTAGCTTAATGTTAATCCTTATAGCTTATTAGGTCTAGCTTAATATTTGTTTTAGCTCATTTAGCTTATTGGGTCCAAAAGTCCACTCAATGCTAGCTTATAAGCAAGGTTGCAAAAATCATGAATCGTTATCCGAGCGGTCAACGACCTTGTAGCTTGTAATCGGTCAAGGCGGGATTAATCGGCGATTAATCGGATTGGCATTTTTGGCAAAATTTAGGTATTTCCGGCAAGTTTTGTGTATTTTAGTAAAGTTTTAGATATTATTAGCAAGTTTTTTTCTAAAAACAACTTCTAATAGATTTAAATAGTTAATATAAGTGATCAAAACAAGTTTACGGTGAGTTTTAGGTACTTCCGGCAAGATTAGAAGGTTTCCGGCAAGTTTGACCACCGTTGATCATCGTTGACCACCGTTGACCTATTTGTTTGACCCTGTTACATTAATCAGTAAGGTTGGTGGCCTTGTAGCGTCTAATAGACGATTAATCGGCCTTGTAGACCTTGTTTTGCAACACTGCTTATAAGTAATGAGACTTAATTTTTCTAAAACTGTCATTTTAATTTAGCTTATTACTAGCTTATTTTCAAGTCTTATAAAAAGTTCCTTTTTTAAAGATTTTCATTTTTGCTTATTTTATAACTTTTTAAAAAGAAAAATAAAAAAAATGTTTCATAAAAAAGAGAGGTCACAGGGGTCGAACCTGTGACCTCCCCTTCACACACCAACACATTTAACACCACACTCCACTACCAACTGCCCTTGGGTCTTTTTAGTTTATTACTCCACACTACTTTTCTTTTATACACATTTTAGCCAATTAAGCTTTCAGCCTTATTTTGCTTATTTACAGCTTATTCCAATAAGCTGTTTGACCCATTTTATTTTTCCTATGCTTAGAATTGTTCAAATGACTTTTCCTGAATTTTTCATAATTTTCCAAATTAGTTTAGTATTTTTAATTAATTTTTTTTATTAAAACAGTTTTTAATTCATAATAAATAATTTAAAAGTCAAAAAAATATAATTTTTTTTTAATTTTCTTTTATCATTTAGGACATTTAAAAACTAAATTTGCAATTGTAGGGTTAAAATTTTAGAATTTAACTTTTTAAAGCACGGGTTTAGGATCCCGTTATCGTTTTTCGTGATTTAACTTTAGTTGCTTTCGTTTTAGGCTTGCTTTTACTTGTTTTTGCTTCTTATTTGTAGAAATAGAATCCCAAATTAAAAAAATTGATTATTCAATCACTCGATCACGAACGTAAATTCGATTCTCAATTCACGCCTCGTCGGGGAACGACCCGGGAGGTTTTTTTTGGAATTACTTTGGATAAAAGTAATCTTTTAGAAGCCTTACGGAATACTTACTCTCTCTTCTAAATTGATATTTTGGTTATATATTATATATATGTATTAAGCAATTATTACTATATATATGTATGTATAATTTTATGAATCAATTTTTGGCGCCGCTGCCGGGGAGGTGTGTGCGATTATCGTGTTTACTTTTGAAGATTAGTGTTTGAAGACCCTTCCCCGTGAAGTTATCGCTTTCATTTGTGAATATTTTCAAGTAATCAAAAATACCAAAAAAAATGAAAACAACAAAATCAACAGTTGTGTCACTTGTGATTTCGGCTCACCTTTAGATTACAAACTATAAGAGAGGTATAAGGAGGGTCGATCCTACGAACTTCGACCCGAAAGAAGAAGGTTTTTAAAATGCTTCGCGCTTACCCGCTCCTCCGCTTCTTTGTGCGTTTTCTAGAGAGCTACCGCGCACCTTTGACTATCGGTCCCAAAAATATTTTTCTTTTATATTTATCTTTCATAAAAATCTAAAAATAATCTTCTTATCCTCCTACGTGTTTAATTCTAATGACGTCATACAACCAACGTGGTTGTTTCAAGTGTGGATGTCCATTTGGTAGTCTATATTGTCGACAATGTACCTGTGAGCGGTGTAGAAGAAATTATACGGATGAAGTTTGTGCTTTATGCTGTTATGAATTTGAAAAATCATTCGTTAATCATTCAAATCCAAATTATTTCATTGCTTCTTCAAATATTTTCAACTCACCTCCACAACCCCAGACGTATTCTTGTGAGTTTTATGGAAACAATGCTCATTATGGTTATGATTGTCCACCTCAAGTTTCGTTTATCTATAATCCAGAACCGTGTTACAATCAAGACTTTGATAATGATTTCCCACAAAGTTTTTACCCACAACGATATCTTTGTTGTGAAAACTGCAGGGGTCCTCATGAGACTTTTCAGTGTCAACCGTTGAACCAAAATTTCTATGAACCTAATCTTTGCTATAATTCTAATTCTTCCGGTTTTGACCAATATCAACCCCCGCAGTATACCGTCATTCATCAACCTCCTCAAGAAAGGAGTGTGCAAGCCAGAGAAAACCTAATGAAATCTATACAAACCTTTTTAAAGAAGTTTGATCGTATATCTTTTAGAGAAACTCCAAAGGTTTTATTGCTAGCTTGGGAGAAATTTTTTGAAATTAAGCATGCTTGTAGAGAAAAGCAACATCAACCAGAGGATTTACAAAAATTGCTACATAAACTTCTTAAAGATGTGCAAGTTATAAGTGAGGAGCTGACAAATTATATTAATACTCTGAACTGGAATCGTCATGCCTTCTACGAAGATGATGACGAGGAGTATACTATTGCAATCACACCCGTCTTACCAACCGAGGAGCCCGATAACTCTCTAAGTGTGTGTGACAACCGTGGCTTGAGCAGGTTGGTCAAACCATAGTGTTGACCTAAATATCTGTTCTATATGTATGGGTTATGTGTTATATATGTTTATACATGTTTATATCTGTTTGTGTGGGATATGTGAGATTGCATAATCAATCCATTGAGCGTGACCGTCTCATTAGGATTGGATTTTTGTTGGATTTTATGAAATTCATTTCGTTCACTTTTGGCGA